>JAYESA010000004.1:133575467-133595467 GCA_036927795.1 Iris macrosiphon | reverse complement strand
CTCATACTTGATTTACGTGTCGGGTCTTGGATTCACTTGTACTAGTCGGGACGGGGAAATACTCGAGTAGACATATAAACATTCCCATCTGGAATCACTGGAATCACCCCCTCTGGTCTAATCTGGAATGATAGCAGCCGCACACCCAGTGCGCGGTAAGCCGTACTTACCCCCTAGCCGTTTACATGTCGAAACAAGTATTTCAAAGATACGAGTTCATTCTTTATAGTCTGGACTCTCTTGCATTTCTTGCTGGTCTCACTTATATTTTCTGGACTTGACTCATTACATGTATTTCATGCTGGACTCACTACACATTCTTGTGCACATACTTGATCTTAGTTTAGATTTCTTGTATCTTGCAGTCATTACTATCTTGCTTCTGATACTCATGCATCTTTACCTTTATGCACCAGTGATACATATATATTTCTTGTTCATACTTTATTTCCTTCACCTTGCTACTTGCTACAACTGCTTTATAGTTTTTATCATTTAACTGGAACTGCTGTTAGAGGTATACTTGCTCCAGTCCTGACTGGACATATTTTTTTCAGAGGATCCGGAGGATTGGTGTCCAACGTTTTATGGACCTCAGCCTATCGTTGGTGTAGACATAGACTTTCTAGTTTATGAGTGATTTTCGGCTTGGTAGCCGGGATCACTAGGACCTCAGTTGTTGTATTTATTAGCCTTTGGTAACGAATTTGCCTCCGGTTTTGGATTGAGACCTTGTATTATATTTGATTCAGGATATTGTATTATTATTATTATTGATGTTGTGGTTATTTTAGTAGCAGTTGTTTAGATTTTGTAGTTGTTAGCCTTCTGTGTTATCTTATCGTGCTTAGATTCGTGATTGAGTATTGTGTTATCATTATGATATTGCTCCTCCGTTTAGAGTTGAGATCTTGACAGGTTTATATATTGATTATGTGAGATTGTTAGTAGACCTAGACAGCGTTCTACCGCCGATGCTGCGGCGTAGGCTGGACGTACCCACGACTCATGCCCGATTTTTCGGGTACGGGTCGTGACACATTTTTGGTGGCGGCTGTAGAAGCATGAAAAATACGCTGGGAGGATCTACGCAGCCTCTTGATGTAGAGCAGCGTAAACAGAGGCCTTCAGAGCCATCAAGCGTGCAACAGAACTTTTTCTGCTAAAACACAGCGTGAAGAATAAGCTCAAATGACCATCCGCGTAAGTGCAGTACGTCCCGGCCGCTCCAGCGTAAACATGGTTCTTCATCGCCTCCATGGTGTAAAACTCATCCGCTCTCAAAGCAGCGTTAAAGCGTACGAGGAACGCTTCATCTTCCCTAAAATGAACCTGTCAAGTCACGCAGTAAATCTGACCTCTGACTCCTGACAAAAAGTGCTGCACGGCTACCCAGACGACGGCTGAAAACGATGGCAGACCCCTCGGGACGCGTCCCATAGTATGATGGCAGATCTTTACATTTAATGCAGAAGATTTGGTTAAAACATCACCGAACCGTCGTTTACTGAAGTCCCCTCAGCGTAAACCGCTCTTTCGCGTACAAGGAAATACGCTACCTTGTTTTACACAGGCAAACATGAGCTGTTTTACGCTCCGCAGTAGACAAACTGCCTGCCACGTCAAAAGCTGCACTTCGTACGGGACTCGAGGCACGTCTCCACGTCTAATTGCACAGAGTGGTGACAGTTTCTCTCAAGGCACGTCTCTGCGACGGATGCACAGAAGGGCTGCAGACCTTCAAAATACGCCTCCGCATTTAATGCATAAGATGGTGGCAAATCTATGCAAGAGATTTGATTATATCTTCAAAAGACATAATTCCGGCTAAGACGTCCACATCAGCACTCTGGCACGGTACGCAGCGGCTTCTACGCCCATTCAGGATCTGTGCTCATACGGCTTCTACACCCACTCAGTGTCTACGACCACTCAGTCTCTATGACCACTCGGCCTCTACGACCACTCGGCCTCTACGACCATTCGGCTTCTATGCCTATTCGGCTTCTATGCCTATTCGGCTTCTATGCCTGTTCGGCTTCTATGCCTGTTCGGTTTCTATGCCTATTCGACTTCTACGCCAGGGTGACAGTCATTTGACTTCTACGCCAACCTCTTCTACACAAGGGATACCTACCTACGTGGCTTCTACGCCGTGATCTTTGCAGCAGATATACGCATTTTGTCCCCTTAGTTGGACACGCGTCACATGCTCACTCAAAAGGTCATATATACGCAGGCATTGGTTATTTTAACTGTTGTGTAAAAGGGTGTTGTACTTTCCACTCCTCGGTTTTTACACCGACGGAGTGGTCACTGTCATCAAAACTCTATAAATAGAGACCCCTATCAATGGGGAACAAGGTCGACAAATTGGAGGGTCGAAAAATTGGTCAAGAAAACCAATACCAGATCAAAAGGTCAAGAGAGAGAGAGAGAGAGAGAGAGACCGGAGCTCAAGCAAAGAGCAGGGATCGACGACTTTGGCATCGTGCATCCACCCTCTCCTGCAACCTTCGAAGCTGCTACCTATCTTCCACGGCACTTCTTTAACATCTTGTGGTCCAAGGGCTAAAGTGATCGACTGCAGATCAGACACCTATAGCAATTTATACCCAGATTAAATAAATTGTACTCCCACATCCTCGTATAGGATTAAATTATACAAGTTTGTTTGTAAACCAAAGGGCGCGGGTTTCACATAAATCCTGTCATTGAAATACACTTTCATTCTTTCGTTTAATACCACAAACAAGATGGCGACTCCGCTGGAGACGTCTTTCTCTTCTGACGAGGAAGTAATTGCTCAACTCGATGCGGTATCTGTAGGAACCGTGAAGAAGACACTAGTCGTTCATTTCGACCAGTCTGCCTACGAAGACATGCTTCGAACTGGGGGTAGCTCTCACTCTCTCTCCGTCCAAGACAACAGGAAGCTGCGCATAGTGTGGATGCCCAAGACATCCTCCGCCGTTCCTGTGGACTCTCCGATCTCTCCGACCAATGAGGTGGTAGCATCGCTCCCTCCGTGCCCCGTACATAAAATTCAGTTTCCCGCTACGCGTGGTACAGAGAAAACTTTGGGCAAAGCCTCAGCGCTAACCCAGGAGTATCCACTGCGCTTTATGCGCAGAAATCAGTCTTCCACTACGCACGGTACAGACAAAACTTTGGGCAAATCCTCAGCGCTAACCCAGGAGTATCTACTGTGCTTTATGCGCAGAAATCAGTCTTCCGCTACGCGCGGTACATACAAAACTTCCGATGGTGCCTCAACGCCAAATCGGAGGTACAGATCACGCTCCACGCGCAAGACAACATCTGACCTCTACGGTAAACCAGATGAGCGCTATGATCTCCGTGAGGGGAAGCAAGTAGGCGAATACTCAGCTACTCGGCCTTTACGCCAGCAAGGGAACAATCTGCCTACCCTCTGGATTACGCGAGAAGCCGATGGCCGACTGAAGGCCTCTCCAGCTTTACGCCAGACTGAGCTAGTTTAAATTATGCCAGGCACAGTCCCTCGGCATAAAACAAGCTCAGATTGCGGAAAGATACCCTCCCAGGGGATTATCCGCCACCCCGATGGCCAACCTGTTGTACACAGGTGGCGTAGGGAAAACCATGGTGCCCAATCTCCGCATGCCCACTAATGGGAACAGAAGGAACAATCCGTCGTCTTCTTCCTCTACTCCTCCTGACTTGCGCGTATATCTAATCCAGAAGCATAAGGAAATGGGACCTTCCAACATGTCTATTACGCCCCCCTAGTGAGCAATGTTGTAATAGTCATAAAATTGTGATTGATTGCTGCTGTTCTAAAGCAAAACGGTCAATTTTCGACCGATTGAGCTACTCTCAGTCTTTCCAGGAAGAGGAACCCGCGCATGCATCTGTGAACATGGCTTCACACATACGTAGAGGAGGGTCGAGCTCAAGACGTCATCCCTCCCAGCCCCCGAGCCGAAGGAGGTTCAGTGAGCTACTCAGGAACGCTGAAGCCGGAGTGTTCCAAAATACTCGCGCAAGGTCACGACAACCAGCTTCGTCCTCTTCTGATTTCGACGCTGGGGATCGCCAAGCCCCCGAATCAGAGGCAGAAAGTGTAGAGTCGACTTCTACAGCGACCTATACTAATCCTTCAATGACACCCAGGGAGATGGGAGTTCACGCCGTTGAAGATGAATGCGAGGAAGCTTCGCCGTCAGGCAACGCGGAATAACACATCACTATACTGGAGACATCTCTAAAACAAATGCAATCCATGATGGAGAACATGCACCAGATGATGCTAACTCAGCACACAACTGCCATGGCTCAAGCATCAGTCCTGCTAACTCAGATACGTGTGGGGTTGGACTTACCACTATCCAACCCGAGCCAAGAGCCTGCGCTAGATCAAGAGTCAGCAGTTCCTCCGCTTCCTCACTCAGAGAATGCCTTACCTTTCGCTGGAGTTACGATACAACCAACTCTGCACCACTCCGTAGCCCCGCTTCCGACTGAAAATCCGACGCAGGCAGTACGGGAGTTGAAAGCCCAGTTCAACGCCTTGAAGCACAAAGATTAGCTCAAGAAACTGGGAATCAACCAGCCCTACCCAGCTATCTGGGAGGAGGTCCCTTTCCCGCCAAGGTACAAACCTCAGACTATGGCCCTGTTCGAGGGAAAAATATCACCAAGCCAGTACATGAACTATTTCAGTATGATGACGGTGTTGCTACAAGGGAACGACGCCCTCCTCACTCGGGTGTTCAAAGGCTGTCTCTCGGGAGTAGCCTATCAGTGGTACCGTAGCTTGGCGGAGAACTGCATTACTTTCTTCGAAGACTTCAGAGCTTTATTCTTCACGCGATTCTACGAGGGAGGAATGGACATGTCTATGTCCTCTCTCATCGAAGTCAAGCAGAAGAAAAAGGAGGACGTTCGCATCTTCATCGAACGTTTTTGTCAGGCCACCTTACAGATGCCTCCAGGAGTTCCCGACTCTGCATTGGTAGATATTTGCAGGAAGAACCTCCTTCCCGTGGTCTCGGTGTTCACAGGACCGTATCAGTTCCATGATTGGCCCTCGTTCATCATCTCGGCAGTAGCCGCCGAAGACAACGGTCGTAAGGCGCGCGACAATGGCATCATGATCTCCGCCTCTGACAAAGGCAAGAGGTCATCTCCTAGCAGCGACCATCCTCGTGGTCCCAAAGGGAAAGAAGCCCTAGCAATCAATACGACCAGACCAAAGATTGCGGCAACCACGCAAACGAAACCCGGGACTTCCAGGCCCGTCGAAGTCTACTCTTTTGACGACGACGATATCCCTAGTATATTCGAGTGTCTCGTCAAAAGCAGCAAGATCACCCTTCCAGAGCTAAGGCGGCCCCAGGAAGTCGGCAATACTAACGATCCCAAATACTGCATCTTCCACAGATACGTACACCACCCAACAAAGGTGTGTTACATACTGACAAGGAAGATCCAGGGGTTAATCGATGCTAAGGCCATCACTCTGCACAACACCGAGAAGACGGTCACGGCCAACATGATCTCTCTGCAGTTTGGCAATCTGCCTCCCCAAGAGATCCCGGACGGCGTTGCACCTATCTCCCGGACAACGATGAACATCGTCAATCTTCCTCCGGCTAGGGATCAAAATCACGACCTGGTACCCCTAATTACCCGGTAAGGCAAGATTATGTGGGTTCATCCAGAGTTGGTGTCAGAGCTCGAGGAAGAAACTAAGGCTACTAAGCCTACATCCAAAAAGAGCTCCAAATACAGGCCCTGCCATACGATCGCGACTTCTTCGACATCAGACGAAGACGAGGTATTTGCTGCAACCCGATCAGGGAAAGCCTACCTCAACGACTACGGAGCAAGTCAGGAAGGTGCGCCGGCGGACGCTCCAGCAACCAAACCTTCAGAGCAAGGTCCCGTCGTACCAGATATCAGTCCTTCAAAACCAACCCCGGCAGAAAAGGGGAAGCAAAAAGAAGTACGCTTTGATAAACCTGTGAAAAACATTCCAAGAAAAGGTTTAGAGAAGCCATACAACTTCGACATCCTAGCCCAAATAGCCAATACGCCAGCCAGGTTGTCCATCTTCGAGCTACTCAGGCTCTCCCAAGACACTCGTCTAGCCCTGAGTGAAGCGCTGATGCAGGCGGAGGCATACTTGACCCAGCTCAAGTCCCCCGACGAAGAACCAATGGCGTGTCCTCAATGCCACAGTGTGATGGAGGTGGTCCCAAATATCACTTTCACCCAAGACGACATGCTGTTAAAACATAACAAGCATGACAAGCCCCTCTATTACACCGGGTACATCGATTCCATAGAGGTCGATCGGATTCACATAGATCTGGGATCGTCGATCAGCATCATCCCTCATAGTCTGCTCAGACCGCTGAGAATTCCTACCAGCAAATTGGCTTACACCACCACTACAATCATGGGTTTCAACGCCGGAAGAAGTAAACCATTGGGGAAAATTCGCCTGAGGATCCAGATCGGCAACCTTAGATCGGTGGCCACATGTTACATCATCGATTCAGAGGTATCCTACAACATTTTGCTGGGAAGACCGTGGATCCACGACCACAACATCGTTCCTTTAACCCTACATCAATGCCTTAAATATATAGACGCACAAAGAACGGTACAAACGGAGGTGGCTGACCTAAACTCGTTCAAAGGAATAGAATCCTACTATTCCGATGCCGTGTTGTACTCCCAAGACCACACGGAAGAAGCGTCAGGTGAGGCAGAGAAGGAATCCCACCGGGAGCCAGAAGAACCCTCTGCCACACTACCGCTGTCAATCAGAGTGAAAGGATGAACCACTCGTCCAAAAGCCATAAAGCCCATGGCTATCCACCTGAACAAGACCAGGTCAGAAGAAAGGAGTGATCCTCTGGCGATCACTTTGAACCGAAAGCCCCCACCCTTGGTCATCAACCTTCGGCGCGACAGGCAGCCGACTGATGTAAATGCAACCAGGAACGGAGTTTCAGATGATAATAAACATCCTCTTTTCCAGTATATTGATGCTCAAATGCCGAAACTGGAATCCACTTCCCGTGATGAGGTAGAACCCATAGCACAAAAATTCTTGGAAGCTATAAACTCCTACCATCCGTATATCTGGGAAGTAGCGTCATCATCCAACGTCATCACAACGTATGGACCCCATGAGGATTCTATCTTTATTGTCCCGCCTACCTGCAGCACTCAGCGTCCAATATTCTTCGGCCGCATGTGCAATCAACCAGCTATCCAGGAAGATTCTTTCAATGACGATACTGGGAAAATGCAAGTTCACCGATACAGCCCGCAAGCGCTGAAGATCATGCAAAACATGGGCTACGACTTGAAGCGGAAGCCATGCCTCAACTACGGAAGAGGCAGACGAACGCCGCTGCGCGGCGACCCCCGCTATCGATAAACTCGTTTCGGGTTAGGGTATGCCACCTCCCTTACGACTTCCAAGTCAGACGAGGACATCTTTCCCTCCTTCCAGAAAGGCTCGTCACCCCTCGACTCACCTGATGCTCTCGAACAAATACTATCAGTAAATATGGTGGTGACAGATCCCTCAGGAGCAGATGAACAGGATTCTGAGCCGTTTGAGAATGACTCTTGGGCTCAACAAATGGATACGCAGTGGGAATTCTGCTTCGAGCAAAGAGAACCTCCCACCAAAGACGAAGTTATCTAAATCGATCTTGGGGGTGAACTTTTGCCAAAGCCGATATTTATCAGTGACAATCTTCCCCCAGCTGAAAGGGAAGAAATCATACAGCTGATAAAGGAATACGTCGACTTCTTTGCATGGGATTATGGGGACATGCCGGGCTTAGACCCGAAGGTGGCTACTCACAAACTCAACATATTGACCGACTCAAAGCCTGTGAAGCAGCACCAAAGCCGGTTCCGCCCGGACATGATGGACGCCATTGAAGCTGAAGTCAAGAAGCTGATAGCCTATGGTTTCATCCGGGAAGAACAACATCCCGACTGGGTCGCCAACGTTGTCCCAGTCATGAAGAAAAATAGGAAGGTACGTATCTGCATCGACTACCGAGATCTGAATACGGCCTGCCCCAAGGATGAATTCCCTCTTCCTATCACGGACATCATGATCGACAACACCTGCGGCTTTGAACGCATGTCTTTCATGGACGGGTTCTCAGGATACAATCAGATTAAGATGCATCCTGAAGACGAGAAGCACACTGCCTTTCGGACACCATTGGGGATATATTGCTATACGGTCATGCCCTTCGGATTGAAGAACGTCGGGGCTACATACCAACGGGCTATGAGTAACATATTTTATGAGCATTTATGCAAAACAGTGGAATGTTACGTAGACGACATAGCCGTCAAGAGTCGCCTCAAGGGTGATCATATTCAAGACTTGAGGACGGTATTCGAGTTAATGCGCCAACATCAACTCAAGATAAACCCTACGAAGTCCTTTCTGGGTGTATCCAGTAGCAAGTTCCTGGGATTTGTCATCACCGCCAAAGGCATCCAGGTGGACCCCGACAAAGTCCAGGCAATCGTAGAAATGCGACTGCCCCGTAATCTGAGGGAACTTCGGGGATTTCAAGGCCGTCTGGCTTACATCCGGCGATTCATATCCAAACCTCTCGTGGAGATGTCAGCCCTTTTCTTATCTCATGAAGAAAGGTGTATCCTTCGTATGGGACGAAGCCTATCAGCAAGCGTTCGAAGATATCAAGCACTACCTCACCAGTCCACCAGTTCTGGTGCCTCCCGTCATGGGAAGACCATTCTTGCTGTACGTTCGAGCGATGGATCATTCACTAGGAGCTCTTCTCGCACAGAAGAACGACATGGGTCATGAACAGGCTATCTACTACCTCAGCAGGATGATGGTCGGAGCCGAATACCGGTATAACCCAGTGGAGAAAGAATGCTTGGCTCTGATGTTCGCTATCCAGAAGACGCGATACTATGTCACCGGCCAGACTATTCATATCATCTCCAGGATCAACCCTCTTCGAGTACTGATGAGCAAGCCTAGTGCTCTTAAATTCCTGACTCGCGACATGGGCGATGCTATTAACACCATATGACATGGTGTACGTACCGCAGAAGTCCATCAAGGGCCAAGCGCTGGCTGACTTCCTAGCTGCTCATCCGATCCCGGAGGCCTCCAAATTATACGAGGATATTCCCGACGAAGTTGCAGAATGTAATTCCGCAATGGATAGTGACGCGTGGAAACTCTTCTTCGATGGTGCCTCCAGAACCGGTCCTAGGGGAAACGTCGTTTCAGGAGTAGGAGTCGTCCTGGTCACTCCTGATCAGCTCGTCATCTACCGAGCATATTCTCTTAGCGAGCCCTGCTCCAACAATGTGGCAGAGTACAACGCTCTGCTAATCGGGCTCCAAGTCGCCAAAGAGCTGGGGGTCAAATCCCTGGAAGCTTTCGGTGATTCTCTGCTTATCGTCAATCAAGTCAGAGGGATATATGAAGTCCGGAATCCAGACCTCATCCCCTATCACCGGGCGACGGTCAAGATAGCCACGACATTCAAAGGGTTCTTCTTAGAGCATGTACCTCGATCTCAGAATCTGGAAGCTGATGTCCTAGCTAGTCTAGCTGCAGATTTAGCCATCCCTATAAGAAGGCAGGATTCGGTAATCCTTCTTAACAGAGATTTATTCTGTGTGAAGAACAACTTTCACATAGAACGCAGCTACGCTATGAACACAGATCCCCCTAGAAGAGACTGGAGAGGTCCCTTCATAGATTTCGTCGTATACGGAATCTTGCCGGAGGACCCCAAAGAAGCAGTATCCGTCAAAAGGCGATTATTACGCTTCTACTACGATGCATCTTCACAATACCTATATCGCCGGACCTACGACGGACTGCTATTAAGATGTCTATCCGAAGATGAAGCACAACAGATTATCCGGGAAGCTCACGACGGTGTATGCGGAGCGCACCAACCCGGTCCTAAGCTACAGGATCACATCAGGAGAATGGGCTATTATTGGCCTACTATGATCGCAGATGCAATACGGTATGCAAGACAATGCAGAGCCTGTCAGGTTTATGCGGACTTCATACATCAACCGTCTGAATATCTACATCCTACGATTGCGTCCTGGCCTTTCGAAGCATTGGGTATGGATATCATTGGTCCTATTCACCCGTCTTCTTCCAGCGGTCACCAGTTCATACTGGCCATCACGGATTACTTCTCCAAATGGGCAGAGGCGATCTCCCTCGCTGAGGTGAAGGCGTCTAATATGATCAGCTTCATCAAGCATCACGTCATTTATCGCTTCGGGGTACCCCGGAGGATAATTCACGACAATGGGCCTCAGTTTATCAGCCAAGTATTTTATCAATTTTGTGATAAAAATTGGATACACAATATTGCCTCTACGGCATATTATCCAGCTGCTAATGGTTTGGCGGAAGCTTTCAACAAAACCATTATCAAACTCCTGAAGAAATTCGTCTTTTCAAACAAGAGAGATTGGAATGAGAAGCTGGGCGAATGTCTCTAGGCATACCGCACAACGGTACGAACACCGACAGGTTGCACCCCATTCTTGCTGGTCTACGGGAGCAAAGCAGTTCTTTCCATTGAAATCCAGATCCCGTCACTCAGGATAGCCGTGACTAGTGAGCTGACTCGAGAAAAGAATGACCTGTTAAGGCTCCAAGAGCTAGAAGGATTAGACGAGAAACGCCTACAAGCTCAGCAGCGCATCGCGCTCTACCAAGAACGCATTTCCAAAACCTTCAATCGTAAAGTAAAGGAAAGAGTGTTCAAAGTTGGCGAGCTAGTTCTAGCCGTAAGAAGGCCGATGATTCTTACTCACAGGACTAAAGGCAAATTCCAGCCCAAGTGGGAAGGCCCTTATGTGATCGAGACAACATTCTCGAACGGCACCTACAGGATAGCCCAGCCTAATGGAGACCTGTTAGTGGCTCCTATCAACGACAAGTTCCTGAAAAGGTACTATGCTTAATCTCCCCTGCTCGAGTAGAATATAGCGAGGATCTCAATTCTGACAAAACTACTTCCAGAACGCAATTAGTTGGGTTACATTCTATCATGTCCGTATGACCTCTGAACAGATATGTTCCGCTAAAAGTTTACCGAGAGTTTATCATCAGATATCACTCTTGCCTAAAAACTGTCATTTACATTCCGAAATGATGGGTCCACAAAAGTCAAAAAAGAGTCGCTTTTATTTATTCCCAAAAGAGAGCAGAATTACATCTGGGGAAGCAAAAAGAGAAAGGATATATCATGATGGCGTGAGTAGTCAGATCGCGAATCAGCCGCTCCAGAGCAGCTATCCTCTCATTCCTAAGAACCAAGGCATCGGCGCGAGCCCGCTCCAGCCGTGCCTCGGGGGTATTCATACAGGACAGCTCAGCCCTTGCCCGAAGGCAGCCCGCGCGGGCAGCTTCCGCTCGGTCCAAATCCTGTCGCGCCGCGCTCAATCGCCCAGTCGCTACGTCTAGATCCGCCAACGATTGAGATGCCCACTCCTCTGCCCGAGCGAGTTTTTCCCTCAGCTTGGAGGCCCTCGCTGCATTCCCTTCATGCTCGGATCGGTACTTCATCTCAAGAGCGAGAGCCTCTGCCATGACAGCTTTTCTTCTATCCATCTCCAGCTCATGTGTCTTAATGGAGTTGTCCAGGCTTTCCAACTTGGTAGTGAGCCGCACAGTCATGTGGTCGTACCTGGTCTAGACCTCAGCATCGAAGCTGCCCCGAGTCAGTTGCAAGTATTCGTTAATGGGTTGCTCTAAACCATTAACCGCCGCCTCCAGGGCGTCAGCTACCCCAGGATCGCCGAGCTCCCTGATAGCCCCGATCGAAAACTGAGAAGTCTTCTTCAGGCGCTCGAAATCTAGACTCTTCGCCAACACCATTGATATCATCATTTTTAAACCGGTGTAAAAGAGGCTGGTATGTTGCTCGGTCAACGTAACTAGATCCGACTGAACGCCAGGAGTGGCCACGATATCAGCAAGTCCCTCTCCAGGGATAATTGCAGACGAGATGGCCACAGCCGCCGCCTCGACGTGTGGCGCGACCGAAGAAGGTGCGACGACAACAATCGGAGTCATCGGCATACTCGCGAGGGGCGAGGTCACGATGACGGGTTCGTCCTCCTCTTGAGACGACGAAACCACTCTGGATGAGCTAGCCCCCAAGGACATTTCCTCCTCGAAGTCGGGCGCCTCCACATCATCGCCAGGAGCCAGAGCAGAGCCAGAAGGCGCTTCAACGCTATGCTCTCCGTGGACGCCATCCCCTGAGAAAAGGACAAGAAAGTTGATATCAGTATGATGATAATCTTTCTAAAGGGAGACATAAAGACGACATTTACCCGGAGCCAACGACATATACGATGCATCTGCAGCCGATGTAGCTAAACCACGCCTTAATGACGCAATACGAACTGTCATACCTGGAGAAGGAGGTGGGCCGACCGACATCGCCAAGAGTTCTGTCAAGCCTTCACCAAGACGTGGTCGAGGTTCATCAGCTGGAATCTCGCCAGACGTGCTCGCTGACACGGCGGGAGTTTTACCCGCTGCTGACCTCGGGAAAGATTTTCCTATCTGCCTCGGCCACATAGGCAATCTCGCTCCGCTACCTGGAGCAGTAGCCACGACAGCAACCTCTAGCGAGAATTCTCCAGCGCCACCGGCCGGAACTGTAGAAGGTCCCTCTCTAAAAGGCGAGGAACCTCCAGCCAAAGAATCATCCCTGATATAGGGAGATGCAGGCTCACTCCCGGGAGCCTCAACACCAAGAATGCGGAGAGGACGAGCAACCGTCTCCTTCCTCCTCTTACGAAGAGAAGCTTCCTTCGGAGCAGAAGCCCGTCGCTTCCCAAAAGAGACTACCAAAGCCCCCGCAGGCGGAGGCACTTCACACCTCGGCACCCACACCAGAGGCTCATCCGGAGTGCCAGACTCCTCACCCTCGTCAGAAGAAACCGAGGGGACTTCAACTCTTCCCTCAGACTGGGAAGAAGGTACCCTGAAGCTTCCACGCTTATCAAAATTGCGATGGAAGGTGTTAATCGCCACATAGAACTGGGCGTAAGAATGGAGAATGCGGAGCTCCGTGGAGGTTGTAACGACCGGCATGATAAAGATTGCCCCCGTGCAACCCATGATGAAATATCGCCACCCTCTAGCTCCATCAATGAGTCCGCCCCTGGACCTGAAGCTGGTGACGCCGTTGCCCACGTGCAACTGATTGTACCCGAACTGCCTGGCAAACCGACTAGGCAGGTAGGGCTCGAAGAAGCAATGGTCTTCGCTCCTGTACAGCAGATGGGAGGGCCTAATACAGACCAACCAATTAAAAGCTTCCGGAGAAAGATCGGTCTTCTCTCCACCTGAATCCTCAAGCCTCGTCCCTGATTGATTGCGATATACAGGAGGGGAAATACAGAGGAGCTTCCAGCCGTGGCTGAGGTTCAACACCAGTCGACAGTCTAAAACTGTGCTCACATTCCAGGGAGAGTCCTTGTAATTCAGCAAGAATATACCCCTCGAGCTACTACCGGAGCCAAGAGACATCACCCGGGGATTGTGGAGAATTAACCATCCCATCAAATACAGGTATGGTAATTCCACCCGGAAAAAACTCTCACGCCGAGCTTCATCGACGAGCAACCCATCAGTCATTGCTCTCAGGCCAGCCTGTATACGACACACCATGGCAGAAAGCAAGCCCAGTCTTGCCCCGAACACCAGGCGCACTACCGGCCACAGGATGTTCCGGTGAATGCGGTCCGCGGATGCAGTACCAGGCACTACTACTCGACGCAGCCATATGGAGAGGAAACCAGCCAGCTGGGCTTCCTCAGACAGAGGCCTGCGACAGCGCCTCAAGTAACTACAGGCCTTAATGCCTTCAGGGTACTTTCCTACCTCCTCGACGAGAATCTGATCCGGAGCTTTAGCCTCCTCCATAAGATCCTCCACGACCTGGGCATTAAGCACGCCCAAACAGTTTACGGGCTCATTCTTGCCCCCGAGGCTTTCTCCGACTTGGCAGCCCTGGCTCGGTGGAAGAAGAGGTAGGACATCCACTTGGTGGTGTGAGCCAAATCAGAAGGCTCGTTATAAAAAATGGTGCACGCGAAGTATTGACACATCAGCTCCTGATACACTTCCGCCCCCGGAGGGTCCAAGTCCACCAACTCCCGGTTAGTGGGAACATACTCTTCATATGGGGTATCCCCCATCGGTAGTCTCGAGACAACTGTCATCTCATGGAGGGCCAATCCCAGCTTCCCTAGTGGAGTGGCGAAGGTGCCAGTGAGCGAAATGTATCGCTCCATCAGTGCCAAGAACAAATTAGGATTGGGAGGCAACCCGACGCTCATCGCACTCACAGCGGCATACAGTCCAATGCCCTCCAGCTCTCTCCGGAAGTGCTTCAAGGCCCAGTAACCTAGGCATGTCCATCGGGAGTTTGTTAGGGGGATCCACCCATTGCACCGAGGATTCTCCTTGGGATATACCCCGCCTCGTCCCATGAATTCGTTACAGAAGGTCGGCAATTGGACCGGCTGGATCACTGAGCTGTCTTCACTCGGGACACTGCCCGGGCACAGTCCCCTGAACAACGTCACAACGTCGGAAGGGCGACTGACAAACGACCCCTGGTCGGCTCCTTTCAGATGAAAGATCTTCCCCGGCTTGCCGTGAAGATCAGGAGTCAGCGTCCACGACATCTTCCTGGGATGCGTCGCGTGGAAGAAAGCCGAGATGGGATAATCCCTCGGCATCGTTGGCAGATACAAGACCAAATTCCTGGCAGGAAAAACCCAGGGCTCCCTCTTGGGCTTCGTCTGGGACTGTTTGTCAATCATGTCCCCGAAAAGGAAAGCCGACTTTATATACTGCTCCCCGTCTACATATGTCAAGGGATCGCCATTGATCATGCTCAGTAGCGTCCACTCGCCCTGAGCCGATATCAAAAACTCCCTTCCCTCAGGATACTGGGGCCCGAAGATGGGAAATGCCACGTGGGACAGATCCTCCAGGTAGTTCGAGTGCAGCATCCCGGCAGCGGAGCCCATCTCCTCGGCCAGTGGAGACTCACCCAAATCAACTGTAAAAGTGTAAGGAAAATATGTCATTGCAAATCTTGCACAAACATATAGACCAAAGAAATGATAGTCTGTGCTCTACGCAGGATTGTACAAATTTGGTTATTTTACGCCGGAAGTCCCCTCCACAAGCGTAAAACTCAAATTTTACGATATACGCCAATTTTCGGTAGCCATAGCTTTTACGCTCAGAACTACGAAAATATGGAGTCTTTACGCTGGCACATTAGAAATGTGGGCGTAAAAGATAAAAACGTCTCCGTGCATCATCTTCCTTAAAAGAGGCTATCAGCACAGAAGACGACCTAGCGCGGTCACGTTCAACGTGTGCATAGGATTTTTCGTCATTTTTTGTCACCCCAAAGGCTCTACCTCTAAGACCGGGTGCGCTGCTCGTCGGCGGGATACTTCGCTCGGAAGGAAGTTCACCTTGCCCAACCGAAGACTCCCTCGCTGGGGCAGAAGAATGAAGAAGAACCTATGCTCTTTCCCTTAGTGGAGGGGGTTTATTTCGGCGCTATTTCTGAAGACTCGAAGTGCTCAGAGAAGGAACGAAGAAAAACTCGAACAGTCGAAAGCTCTCTTTCGCAGAAGACAGATAAAAAGTTTTTCTCTCAAAAGCTTGGGATATATATAGAGTTTGGGTCGACTCCTCGAATCCTCGGATGGACTCCTCGAGACCCTAACCAAATCTCGCAATTAATAGTGGGTTATGATTGGATGCTACGTCAGCCCACTACCCTTGAAAGACGGACAGTCAGCAAATTCGAAAAGTTTTTCGTGCAAGACGGTTCAGCAGGTTCTACGCTAAAGGAGCTTTCTACGCTCGACAGCAACAGATCTACGGTTTTACGCTCGCAAGCTATAAGTCTATGGTTTTACGCCCGGATGCCTTTGTGCTCGGTAGCTTTTATGCTCGAGAGGCCACAAACCTACGACTTTACGCTCAACAGATACCAAATCGATGATCTCACGCTCGGTGGCGCTCAGTTTACGCTCAAAAGCAACAGATCCGCAAACTTCACGCTCGAAAAAATTTTCTTTTCAGGAGCTACAGATATACAGTTCTATGCTAAAGGAGCTTTCTATGCTCAATAGCTACGAATCTACGGCTTTACGTTCGACAACTATAAGTCTATGGTTCTATGCCCGGATGCCTTTGTGCTCGGTAGCTTTTATGCTCAAGAGGCTACAAACCTATGACTTCACACTCAGGAACCATAAGTCTACGATTTCATGCTCGATAGTATTTTACGCCCAGAGGCTACAGACTGATGATTTCACGCTCCACGACTTTTCGTATATTCGAACAGTCCCCAAAGTGGTCAATTGCCAAGAGTTCACACAGAAGATACTCGTTCTTGACCCAGAGCATCCTAAGTACCCGAAGCATACAGAGTTTAAACATTGAGAAATTATTCTTTTCGGGTCCAAAATTGGAGGTTCATCCAGACTCCAGTCTGAACATCTCGTCTGTCAAGATGGCAAACTCAGTTTGACAGCCAAAACCTCGACCCTGTTCCAAGGGAGTTTCGAGAGATCATTCTTGAAGACGAAGTCTGAACAAAATTTCTGCTCATCAGAAGCAGCAGTTCAGAGCTCTACGCGGTCCCTCAGTCCTAGCAACAGGACAGTTCTAAATGTTCAAAATGCTTAAACAGCGTTATGCGTAAAGGACGGGGCCTAATACTCTTTCTATCAGAGTCGGCGTAAAGATTCAGACGTGTCGAAGCTACACATATTCAGACTTCATAGCAATATATGGCAAGATGATCATATGAAGAAGCAAGACGATTTTATTAAAGATTAAAGTCATGATTACATATGAGGGAAATCCAATCTATAAGGGTTTTTCTCTATTTTTCATGATTATATCTGAGGGAAACTCCGTCTACAAAGGAGATACCCCCTCGTCGTCTGAAGGCCGCCCTCGGAATCTATTCTGACAGGTTCTCGCATTGGTGATCTTCCTCTTCTTCCAAGAAGATGATCAGTGGCAAGAGGATACAAAACTGGGCATATGATCCATCCTCCAACAGAAGGAAAGCAGGGTAATTCTGCTTTCCTACAGACCACCGCCACTCTAGCCGGTCTGTCTGCCTCTCGTCACCAGAGGTAACTGGAGAAAGCGCCACTTGCAAGCAGTATGGTGAAATACTATTCTTCGTCTCTCCCGAAGAACCACCATACAAAGTTGCTGATTATCCCGAGCAAGGGAGGCTAAGATATCCTTCCATGATCCATCGTTGCAGTGGACACTTGCTCGAAGATGCCGTCTTTTTTGGCTCCCTACATGCTGGAAGAACATGATCTCCTTCTTCCTCAGGTCGACCCGACGAACTCCGACGATCATCTCTGCATGGTGATGGGAATATGGGGAGAACAGGTTAACTCCCCCAGCCTTTTTATAGGCGAAAGAGATCACAGCGGTCCCCAATAAATCTGCCATAAAGTCAGCATCGACCGTTTCAACGCTCCATTCAGAAACGTTTCGAGTTACGAGGGGCCGTTCATGCTTCATTCAAAGCGTTTCAAATTCTGAGGAATATAAAAGCTTTGAAGGGGGTCTTGTAGAAGCATGAAAAATACGCTGGGAGGATCTACGCAGCCTCTTGATGCAGAGCAGCGTAAACAGTGGCCTTCAGAGCCATCAAGCATGCAACAGAGCTTTTTTCGCTAAAATATAGCGTGAAGAATCAGCTCAAAGGACCATCCGCGTAAGTGCAGTACGTCCAGGCCGCTCCAGCATAAACAGGGTTCTTCATCACCTCCATGGCATAAAACTCATCCGCTCTCAAAGCAGCGTTAAAGCGTACGAGGAATGCTTCGTCTTCCCCGAAATAAACCTGTCAAGTCACGTAGTGAATCTGACCTCTGACTCCTGACAAAAAATATTGCACGGCTACCCAGACGACGGCTGGAAACGATGGCAGACCCCTCGGGACGCGTCCTATAGTATGATGGCGGATCTTTGTATTTAATACAGAGGATTTGGTTAAAACATCACCGAACCGTCGTTTACTGAAGTCCCCTCAGCGTAAACCGCTCTTTCGCGTACAAGGGAATACGCTGCCTTGTTTTACACAGGCAAACATGAGCTGTTTTACGCTCCGCAGTAGACAAACCGCCTGCCACGTCAAAAGCTGCACTTCGTACGGGACTCGAGGCACGTCTCCACGTCTAATTGCACAGAGCGGTGACAGTTTCTCTCAAGGCACATCTCTGCGACGGATGCACAGAAGGGCTGCAGACCTTCAAAATATGCCTCCGCATTTAATGCATAAGATGGTGGCAAATCTCTGCAAGAGATTTGATTATATCTTCAAAAGCCGTAATTCTGGCTAAGACGTCCACTTCAGCACTCTGGCACGGTACGCAACGGCTTCTATGCCCATTCAGGATCTGTGCTCACACGGCTTCTACACCCACTCAGTCTCTACGACCACTCAGTATCTACGACCACTCGGCCTCTACGACCACTCGGCCTCTACGACCATTCGGCTTCTATGCCGATTCGGCTTCTACGCCTGTTCGGCTTCTATGCATGTTCGGCTTCTATGCCTATTCGGCTTCTACGCCAGGGTGACAGTCATTTGGCTTCTACGCCAACCTCTTCTACACAAGGGATACCTACCTACGTGGCTTCTACGCCGTGATCTTCGCAACAGATATACGCGTTTTGTCCCCTTAGTTGGACACGCGTCACATGCTCACTCAAATGGTCATATATATGCAGGCATTGGTTATTTTAACCGTTGTGTAAAAGGGTGCTGTACTTCCCACTCCTCGGTTTT
Organism: Iris macrosiphon; assembly: GCA_036927795.1. Lineage (NCBI taxonomy): Eukaryota > Viridiplantae > Streptophyta > Magnoliopsida > Asparagales > Iridaceae > Iris > Iris macrosiphon. The sequence continues at coordinate 133,576,532 of JAYESA010000004.1, read as the reverse complement.
TATATCGATGGAGTGGTCACTGTCATCAAAACTCTATAAATAGAGACCCCTATCAATGGGGAACAAGGTCGACAAATTGGAGGGTCGGAAAATTGGTCAAGAAAACCAATACCAGATCAAAAGGTCAAGAGAGAGAGAGAGAGAGAGAAAGAGAGACCGGAGCTCAGGCAAAGAGCAGGGATCGACGACTTTGGCATCGTGCATCTACCCTCTCCTGCAACCTTCGAAGCTGCTACCTGTCTTCCACGACACTTCTTCAACATCGTGTGGTCCAAGGGCTAAAGTGATCAACTGCAGATCAGACACCTATAGCAATTTATACCCAGATTAAATAAATTGTACTCCCACATCCTCGTATAGGATTAAATTGTACAAGTTTGTTTGTAAACCAAAGGGCGCGGGTTTCGCATAAACCCTGTCATTGAAATACACTTTCATTCTTTCATTTAATACCACAAACAGCGGCCCCATGCAGGTCTCGATTCACAATTAGTGCGATGTCGTGGTAGTACAACGATTTAGTTGTACTGCTGCGAGCCTGCTCTAGGATATAGGATATAGAATCTAGGATAAGAGTGTACTCAATCACGACTAGGAACAATTCCAATCTAATTATTCTTAAATTATTTTTTTTGAAATACTATTGTCCTTCTTTGATGATATCGTATCTTGCGCCGTATTGACTTCTTTTGATCTGTGTTCAGGATGCCTCCGAAGATACGATCCCATCGTACCGTTCCAGCAGTTGCCACCGAGAGGTCTGCTACCTCTTGTCCAGCTCATATTCAGGCAGCTGCTACCGCTTCACTCACCACTCCTGCGGTCGAGAGAGCATCTGTTTCTCTCAGGGATCCTCCTTCACCTGTCGATCCGAGGACTACCCCAGTCGTTCTGGTGGTTCCTCCACCACCTCCTGCACCAGTAAACGCTGCACAGTTGTTTGCGTTCTTCAGGGAGATGATGGATGCGCAGCACCGTCAAGTAGATATGATGAGACTGGGCATTGAGAACGCCCACCAGGTGGCCATGACGGCAGTGGACAGAGTGGCACAAATTCAGCCACAG
>JAYESA010000004.1:132120467-132305467 GCA_036927795.1 Iris macrosiphon | reverse complement strand
CTAACCCTCCTCCCTCTCACCCCCACCTCGGCTGCACCCAACCCCTACCTCGTCGGTTGCACCACCCCATTGATCCCTCTTCTCGTGCGCTCCAGTAGCGACGACGGTGGCGGAGGAGAGAGAGAGAGAGAGAGAGGGGGGGGGGGGGGGGGGGGGGGGGGAGGGATGGGCGAAGGATAATTTTATCTTTTGAGGATATCAAGTTGATGCATATAAAAGTTTAGAGTATCAAGTTACTATTCAGCTATATATATATATATATATATATATATATATATATATATATATATATATATTTGCATTAATCTTTCGTATATTTTATGTTTATTACATGAACCTATCTTAATTTAAAAATAATTACACAGACAACTCCTATTATTTTATGTTTAAAGAATTCTTAGTGTAATAATCATTTACATAAAATATAAATATAAGATAAGTTAATGTAATAAATTAAAATAAAATATTGTGGAGGTTAGTGTAATTATTTTTAAATAAAAAAATCGTATAATAAATATAAAACATAATATATATATATATATATATATATATATATATATATATATATATATATTATATTGGTTATCAAATGAGCACATAGATTAGTTGAACAAATGAACAAAACTATTTGTGTCCGTAAGATTCAATTCAAATTAAATCTAGGATTGAGAATATTTGAAAATTATTTAAGGAAAGTTAGAATTTTTGTCAATCAAAACATTCCCAATAATTGTTAATATCCTAGCTATTTATTTAAGAAAGGTTATAATCAAATCAATATTTAGTATTAGAAACCTATATTCTGTAGGAAGGGATGAGATTCCCGAAGGTTTATTTTTTAAATAATATTACTATCTTATTTCGAAGCCTGACATTGAAAACTCTCTCATCCTTAAGAATATATATTATTATCTCCTTCCATAGGATTTTCGTTCTCTCTTTCCTTTCATCCTGAGAAGATATTTTGTTAACATTATATTCAAATATTGTGTAGATGTTGTGCTCTTGGGTTAAGGTATTTTTTATTATTATAGTCCATTAGTATAAAAATTACTCCTTCAAACTTTGTCATATCTATTGGCTAGAAAACTATTAGATCGTTAAATTCTTATATTGTAAAAATCTCCAGATTTTTATTAGGATTTATTGTCTTAAAAAATACCACCCCTACGAGGCAAATTTTTTTCCAGATTTTTGTTCTATTAGATCATTAAATTTTTATATTGTATTCAACAATGTCAATTATTTATGTTGCTTTTGGTTTAATATAGAATTATGGATGAAAGTTTGACCTATAAAGGAATAGAAAGAGAATTATTGTCAAATCTATTGTCTTCCGAGAAAGGAGACTCCAATAATTTATCGAAATCATTAGAGGTAATTTTTTTGTAACACAAATATGTTTAGATTTATTGTCATGTTCCAGTACCGGAATACGGAGACGGACATGACCAGCTCCCCCGTACAAGGTATAGAACGTCGTACGGCGGTCATGGCTGTAATTAGACAAGGGAGTGCATACAACAAGCAAGTCATTTAGGGTCACACAACACATCTATTATCTCAATCAGTCAAGCAAGAACAATAAACATAGAACATATATGACAAGGAAGTTAGGCATCCCAAACACCCTGCCACGATATTCTGGAAATCAGCTATGCAAAATAAGAAAGCTGGTAGAGTATAAAAAGTACATGACCATGATCAGCTGCAGTCTGATTAATTACAATCATGTAAAGGAAACTAAATGTCCAGATCTTACGACTAATAAGTGCCGGTAGCTAAACGCCCAAAATAAGTAAAGTGTGCAATAACGAGCAGGAGAGAAGAAACCCACTCGTTTCCTTCAACGGCCATCCGCCGGGTGTGCGTCAATGTTTAGGGCCTCAGACGCTAGCTCTAAACCTGGCCATGCAAAACCAGTGGGGTTAGACCCCAAATAGCAAGTACCACAAGGAAGCACGAATGAAGAAATAAAACGAGGTTATGAAATATATATATATATATATATATATATATATATATATATATATATATATATATATATATATATATATATATATATATAGTTCTGTCTCGTAGTTTCGGTCCATAGCCTATCATGCCACAATAATCTAACCCTACAACCAAACAAGGACAAGGGTTAGACCATCGCACCATGATAGTCCATGTCCCTAGACTATTTGACAGCAGATATAATACACAAACAAACTCAGTTACGTAATCGGTCAATCTTTTATATGGATTACAAAATGGAGTCCGGGTTATCCCAGAGATATTATGCATACTAGCAGGGTTAGCCGAGCCATAAATTGTTCATAACACGTAGTATTGCACACCGGTCCCTTGTAAGGCCACCGTGCTAAGATCGCATAGAACACATAGTATAGTATAATAATCGGATATTGCCATCCACCAATGAGGACTTAAACAATATCCATGGGGACTAGCCTGCACACCTCAATTCAGATGATTGGAGGTGGTTAGTTAGGCATAATCTCGATATTCCAATCCCTTCCAATGCTCTACAAGTTTAGTTGCCTAGTTAACCCTATTGTTAATTGAAATCACATGGCGTGGTCACATGGTATTCCCCTTATATGACGTACCATAGTACAACCACGCTAGATACGAATCCACTTTGTCACTTGATAGTCCAACTTGGATTCACCCCAGCATGATACAACAATCAACAGATTCTAGCCACGCTTGGTCATTGACTAACCCTTATGTCCATGCTGGAGATTAAGTCATATCATATGTCACGTGGCGCATAGGTACATCGCAATGTAAACATGTAATACAATCGAGTAGGAATACTTAGCACGTTGGAACACCTAGCATGTAGTAAGTGTATCAACACGAATACAATTGGTCGGGTCATGACGCATAGATGTGTCTAATACTCTTGTGGTCATCAAAGTCACACATACAAACTATAAACTTGAAAAGAACATTCAAACAAAACTAGTCCAATAAAGCGTGTGCAAGGGGCCGCATGCGCACATAACGATCAAGGCCGCATGGGATCAGCTGCCGCATAGAAAGTCGGGCCGTATAGCTGCATGGGTCGCATGGTCGCATGGTCGCTGACCGCAGAGGTCGCATCAGCTCAAGGCCGCATGACCGCATGAGTTCAGACCGCATGGCCGCATGAGTTCAGGCCGCATGGCCTCATGGTCGCTAACCGCAGAGGTCGCATGACCACTGACTGCATGGCCGCATGGTCTCAAGGCCGCATATGATCAGTTGCCGCATAGGAAGTCGTCTTCTCTAGGCAGCAAGTTCAGCCATGGCGAGAACTCCAAAAATCGAAAATTATTTTCATCATAAAAACTTTATTTTAATTTTGAATTAAGTGATCCAAAAGCCAAAATGTTCAAAATGAAGTGCTCAATCCATTCTAAAAACTATTTTTTGAAAATATTATGTTTTAGTAGATCAAAACCACCAAAAATTCAAGGAACCTATGAAAACCCTAAACTTAGAATGTAGATCTACTCAATCCATCCATTAAAACTGAAAACCCCAAATACTAAAAGTGTTTAGAATCATTATGAGCATATATTAGACTAATAAAATGTAAGGAAAAAGCAATAATAAAAAATTAAGAGATTTCTCTATGTGGTGCAAGGTGTACTTGCCTAAATGAAGGAAGAAGAGGAAATGGAGAGAATGAGGGAAGAAGGAGAAAGATATTAGATTTTATAGTTAGGATTTGAGGTTTAGACCATGGGTTCAACTCATGAATGAACTAACCCAACAATTAAACCATGGATCTAATTGAACCAAAAAATGGGTCTAGTCTCTATGTATGCAACCTAATTAACATGCAAGCAAAAAATAATATAAACTAATATGTTCCAAATATGTATATCAAGAACCGAAGTGACATCTCTACCCACCTTAAAAAATTCGTCCTCGAAATTCAAACTCAAGGTTAGCTAGAGAAATCAGAACAAGTACTATACTAACTACAAGCATATCTACACATGCAATCAAATTCAAGCATATAATGAAAAAAATAGTGCCATATAGCATGGGTAAACGAATTGCGAGATTCGAGATACGAAAGTATAAGAATGAATATACCTTTTGTGTCGAACATGTGCGGATATCGAGACCGAATATCGTTCTCGCGCTCCCACGTCGACTCTCCCAAAGGGTGATGACCCCAAACAACCCGGACAAGATGAATGGTCCGATTCTTGAGCACCTTCTCTGTTCGGTCCAAAATGGATACGTGTTGCTTCTCGTAAGATAAGTCAGTACCAGCGATTAGTTCATAATGGTTGATGATATGACTCGGATCTGGGACATACCTACGAAATTGAGACACATGAAATACATCGTGCACCTCACGTAACGAAGGTGGAAGGGAAATATGATAAGCAACACCACCTACCCGCTTGAGAATATCGAACGGATCAACGTATCGCGGACTAAGCTTCCCATGAATCCTGAATCTAATGACTCCACAAGTTGGCAAAATCCGTAAAACACATAGTCATCGACAGAAAAGTCTAAAGGCTTACGATATTGATCTGACCAATGCCGATGCCTATCTTGCACAACCCAAAGTCGCTCTCTGATTTGCTTGGCAACTTCTACTGTCTGTGTGATCATCTTCGGGTCTAACATCTTTCGCTCACCTATATCATCCCATGCCAATGGTGATCTACACTTCCTCCCATATAATGCTTCGAAGGGTGCCATTCAAATACTTTCTTGATAACTGCTATTTTATAAGAACTCAACAAGATAAATGTGATCTTCCCAAGACCCTCCAAAATCCAAGGTACAAGCTCATAGTCTTCCAAAGTCTTAATGGTTCTCTCTGACTGTTCGTCTATTTATGGATGGTAAGCGGTACTGAATCTTAACTTGTTGCCCAAACTCTGGTGTAAACTCTTCCAAAAATATGAAGTAAACCGAGTGTCTTGATCTGATATGATACTCACTGAGATGTCGTACTGTCTTACTATATGTCTCATGTACATCTCCGCTAAATGCTCTATGGATTGCCCTACTCAGAAAGGAAGAAAATGAGCTACTTTCATGAGACGATCCACTATTACCCAAACTGCGTCACGATCAGTCGGGGATCGAGGTAAACCGGTCACAAAGTCCATTGTAATATGTTTCCACTTTTACTCCAGGATAGGAAGTGGATGTAATAATCCTGCCGGTCTTTGTTGGTCGGCCTTCACTTGCTAGCATACCAAACACCGAGAAATGAATCGTGCTATCTCCCTTTTTATTCCGTTCTATCAGAAATGTTGCTCGATGTCTTGATACATCTTAGTACCTCCTGGATGAATTGAATACTGGAACTTTATGCCTCGGTCATGGATTATTGTCGAATATCTCCACTTGGTACACAGAGACAATTTTTAAACCTAAGAGTTCCATCTTCACGAATCGTCAACTCTTTTCTGAGACCAGACTCACATTTCGCCCGAAGCTTCTGAACTTTCGGATCCTCTGCCCGAACTATCTTAATCTTCTCTATAATGGTATATTGTACCTGTAAACTAGCCAATACTCATACGTCTTATGGGAGTATTATCTCGATCCTCATTTCTCGAAGATCTTCTAAGATATGCCAGGGCGATGTCAACATAAATGTACTACCTCTCCTGCTAAGAGCATCTGCTATCATATTTGCCTTACCTGGATGGTATTGAAGATCCATATCATAGTCCTTTATCAATTCTAGCCACCTCTTCTGTCTCATGTTCAAGTCTTTCGGAGTGAATACATACTTTAAGATCTTGTGATCCGTAAATATTTCCATCCGATCACCATACAAGTAGTGCCTCCACAGCTTAAATGCAAATACTACCGTCGCCAACTCCCACTACCAGAATAAGTCAAATTAGCGACGTCTCAAAACGTCGCTAAATGGCCAAAAAACGTCGCTAAATTATTTTAGCGACGTCTGTAGCGACGTTACGTTGAAGTCGCCTTTAAGCTAGTCGCTGACCGGAAAAATATCACAAAACGTCATTATTCTGACGTTTTTCAGCGACGTAAATGCGTCGCTATATTAGCGACGTGTAGTGACGTAACGTTGCTAAATTAGCGACGTTTAGTTTGTCACTATATGTCACTAATTTGTTTTTTAGCGACGTTGTGCGACTTATTTAGCGACGTTATATTGACCTGGCAATACTGCCATGTCAGCAATTTGCGACGGGCAGCGACGTATTTAGCGACGCGTATAGCGACATCTATAGCGACGTATTCAGCGACGTATTTAGCGACGTAAGTAAACATCGCTAAACATCGAAAAACGTCGCTAAAAACATCGCTAAAGATATAGTGAAAAAATAAAAAAATGAATATTGAATTATTTCCAAACCATTCTTCATGTAGTTTATGAATTCACAATTTGTACAAATAGACCCGGAGCAACCCTCCGTTGAATTTGATGGGTTCGCCGACCCTCTTCGGTTGAACACTCAATACCGATAAATTAACATACATTTAATATGAATAATATAGTAAAATTTAAAGAAAATGAAATATTGAGATTACAAACCGAGTTAGGACAAAATCTTATCCTAAAAAATACAACAAATATCCACACAATTGAGTCTGAAAGCCTCATCCTAAAGAATACAAAAAATAATGTATGAATGCCTCAAAAATAAAGAATATTCATAAATGACCAAATATCATAGGTCTGAAACACAAATAATGAATAAACGGTCCTAACTAGGACTACTGCAGATCTGTAGGAGGATGAACACCAGCGCGCATCATGGATAAGAACAAATTATACTGCTCCCGTGAAATCGACACCGATGTCGATGGAGAAGACAGTGACGTCGGTGGAGTCTGTGTCGATGAAGGCGCACCAGGAGGACGTATCTACTCCAACTCTACTAGTCGATGGTTGTATGAATCCATGGTAGATAAAAGCCTCAAACTGCTATGAACCATTGAATCCTGCATCATCGTCAGCCTCTCGCCCATAGACAGCTGTGATACCTGCAGCCCCGTCACGCTGCACTCTGTCGACGCTCTAAGATCAGTTGTCATATCTCAGAGCTCCATGATGCTGCACTCGAGCATATCAAATCGTGCGATGAGCGTCGCATCATCCTCCTACGGCTGGGACAGGGGTTTCTCCTACATCCTTCTTAGCAACTCGTCACGGAGAGATGTAATCTGACGGTCAACGGTCTCCTGGACTCGAGCCGACGACTGCGAGGGCTGTGGGGAATGCGCACTTGCCGGGGAGGCCCTAAATGACTGCGTCGCAACCAGGGTGCCATAGGATCTCGTACCATAGTATGTACCCCTCTGGAGACTACCAGCGACGGTCACCCATAGCTCGTCCGCCGACGGAGCTGGAGAGGGCTGCGAGAAAGTACCAGCCTCTCCTGCTGTAGGTGCACTAGCAGTCGCCCGCTCATGCAACTTAAGATACTCGGCCTAGAAAAGTTTGGATACTCGATAATTGCCTAAGTTATCTTAAAATTAACATAAAGTAAAGTAATACTTACATAGGTCTGCGAGGCCTTCTCATCAATGAAATTCCTGCCCTTTAGATGGGTGGTCAGGAAGACGGTCACCATGTTTGCATCCTCACCCCTCAGTACCTGTTAAAAATATATTATTTAGTACTAAAATTAAATATTTTATCCTACTACCATTTTATCGTACTTGCATTAAAATAATATATCTGAAATAAAAAACATACTAAACGATGGAAATATTCTGTCATCGGAATCGAGACACAACACCACTTTGATGCCTTTTGCCTAGCCGCCTTGGCCTTCTCAGACCTTTCCTTGTACCTCGGATCGTCGAATCTAGCCCTCATCGCAGTCCACTGCTCAGGCGTGATCCAACCTTGGATTAGTTTTTTAACGCGATCATGAGCCTTCTGGTCATCCTGAGCATCACGGATCAGCTTGGCGGCAACGACAGAAAATATCTGCTCGATCAACTCGGCCCGGTGCGGAGGATAGAAATACATTTGCTATAATAAGTAATTTAGTAAGTTATATAATATGCATAAATTAGATGATTGATATAATATACTTTTACCTTGAAGTACGCAAACCAAAACGCCTTTTTCTCCTCCGGAGCTTCAGAGTAGTTGATCCAAGGGCCACCATAGTTGTTCCTCAGAAAGAGGCCTAGGCGTCTCTGTACCGACGAGGGACGATATCTATACAGAGATAATTATTTTTATCGAAAAAGTCAATATATGATGAATAAAGAAATACACGATATATATGATGCTAAACCATCTAATTGACTTACTTTGTACCGTTGGCCCAAATATCTATCCTCATCTCCTCTGGAGGTGCACATGGAGGATCTAGCTGATGTTGGGACGACGTCAGCTCGACCTCCTCCATAAGCTCATCTATCTTCATGGTTCCATCAGCAGAAGGAACGCTGGACGAGGGAGTACTATCAGGCCTAGAACTACTCGTGCCAGGAGTGATGCCACGTAACGTCATCGCAGTCGGAGGTGTGACTGGTCGATATACTGGAGTACTAGGCGATGAGGATCCAGAACCAACAGTAGCCAGTACCGGAGGAGCACTTTGTCTACCTCGGGACCTGCTGAACCCTCCGCGTCGTCCTATCATACCTGATAATAGCATATAATGAATAAAGAAATATACAAATATATAGTACATTCTACAGTCAAAATGTTATGCATATCTCACAGCATTCATAGAATTGCACAGTAAATAACTAGTGGTGTCACAAGTCTAAATGGATAGTACATTCTATAGTCAAAATATAATACATATCTTCGTCAAAATAGTATATTCTACAGTCAAAATATAGTACATTCTATAGGCAAAATATTTTATTTCAATCATCTTCAGAAAATTCATCTTGTTCGTATTCCTCGTCCTCATCTTCCTCTTCCTCCTCATCTTTATTTTTATCGACTTCGTCTTCATCTTAGTCTTTTTCTTCGGATAATTTTATATCTTCTATATTATTAGTCGTGTAATGAGTAACTTCCGTTGAGTCCACATCTACAATATTTATTACAAGAGGTAGCTCGTCCTCCTGATAAGCTATTTCGTTAACGTCAAAGATATTTTTAGCTTTAGTCTTGCATACTGCCCACCAATCCGACCTAGCTGTCCCCCGTCTAGGATAAGTTATGAAGTACACGAGCTGAGCCTGACTTGATAGGACAAATGGTTCATAGCCTTGATATCTACGCTTGTAGTTTATATCCACAAGGCCATGCTTGTCAATTTTCCAACCTTGATCTTGAATCGGATCAAACCATTCACACTTGAATAGCACGATCTTAGCAAGTTCTGTGCCATAATTATATGTTAACTCCATAATCTCTCGTAAGATGCCAAAGAAATTATTGCCTGGATTGACGTCTTTGTAGTTCGAAGATTTGATACACAAACAGCTATTTTTTATAGAATCAAGATCCAGAAAGCTATCTCTGATCGGAGCATGTGTTGACTTGAACCTAAACCCATTCACACAGAAACTTGGCCATATTTTGATGGCAGTAATTGGTCCCTTGGCTAGAGTTCTAATAGATTCAGTCTCGAGTGTTATTAGAAGATCGACCTAAATACCAAAGTAGTGATAGTAAGTTATTTATTGTGCAAGTACATACAGAAAAAGTAATTACCAAGCTCCTTACATATGCGCTCAACCAAGAAGGAAAATGGTATCTCATTTCTTATTCTACTTCTTCGTCTGTTATGTAGGATCTAACCAACCTCAGCTCATCATTATATGTGCTGAAAAATAACGAAGCAACCGCTGATTAGTAGCATAAAAGTAGCTTATACTATTACATTGAGTAATATAGTAATATATACAACTGAGCAGCCCATAGCTCGTCGTCATTCAAATATCTCTTCTTTATTTTCCCCGAAGGCTTTTCGGAAGCATTGAATACTTTCAGTATTGCATTATTAGATTCCTGATATCCGTCGTTGTTTCTCGGAGATCTCATTCTATTAGAAGCAATATGAGGTTTGAAATACGTCGAGCAAAAGTTTATAATCTCCTCGAGAATATAAGCTTTACAAATAGAGCCCTCAACCCGTGCCTTGTTTTCACCTTTCTCTTTAGGTGATTCAGATGTCGCTCGAAGGGGTACATCCACCTATAACTGACAGGACCACCAATACGTTCCTTATAGGAAAGATGAATTAGCAAATGCTCCATAGAGTCGAAGAATCCTGGAGGAAACACCTTCTCGAGCTTGCAAAGTGTTACCGTAATGTCCTTCTCTTGCTTTTCTAGATGATCGACGAGCAACTTAGTAGAAAAAAGATCTCTGAAGAATATGTTGAGCTCTGTCAATGGATCCCAAATGAATTGTGGTAAGAATTCCTGAAATACAATCAGAATTAACCTCTCCATGAATACATAACAATCATGGCTCTTCATACCTGCCAGTTTGTTCTCCTTGAGGTCGACGCATCTTCTCAAGTTTGACACGTACCCGTATGGAAATTTTAGACCCTGAATCCACCTACAAAGTCTTCCTTTATCCTCCTTCTCCAGTGAGAAAACTGACTTAGGCTGCTTTAACTTTCCATTCCCCTCCTCTATCAAATGCAACACATGACGCCATGTAGCGATCAACACCACATAATCTGAATGCATCTTCATCCTTGTCGTCTTTGTAGTACAACCCATTGTGACATGCATCAATTTTCTCGTATCCCATCCTGAGCGATCTCACCATCCTCCTAGATCGGTATAAGTCTTTAGGCAATTTTGAATCCTCTGGTAAGATCTCTATAATCAAATCCATCTGTCGGTTATAGTTGTCTTGCGACATATTAAAATTGAACTTTATGCTCAACAATATTGTAACCACCTCCAACGGTGAATTATCTTCATAACCAGGATATAATGGAGTCCTTGCATTCTCCAGCAACTCCATAAACTTTGCAGCATCGGTATTCGGTGCCTCCTCAGCTGCATCATGATTGTCCGGATCGAAACTAGGCTCCGCCGCATCAAAAACCATATTCACTCACCCGTCGTCGTAAGCAGTGTGGTCGTGGACATCCATATAAGGCTACACATAATGCTCGGACTCCGATGCTAAAGATACAAGTTCTCCGTACGCGGTCCACTGATAGTAATTCGGCGTGAAACCCTTCGAGTATAAATGATATGTGACTTCCACTTCTGGATGATATTTCAAGTTGCAATATCTCACACACGGACACTTAATTTTGCTACCGTCCATGTACTGAGGGAACGCCTTGGCGAACTGTAGGAACTACTATACACCCTCAATGAATTCATCCTGCACACCGCACATGTCATCAGGATGACGGTTGTACATCCACGAACGATAACGCATATAGTAATTCATATCCATTTCTAGATACTTCTGCAAAAATGAATAGACATCGTTCAAGTATATACTCATTGTTAAATACAGTACATGCACTGATACTCCTAGTTCTAGCATATATACTCATCGTTAAATACAGTGTGATTCTTTGGAGGAAGGTAAGAACTGATCTAACTTAATACACAATGCCCTCTGTGACAGTCTGTGTCCTATAAATCAAATTACTACGAAGACTTAAGTCATTTTTGTTGTCAAATTTTACACCCTTTGTGACAGTCTGTGTCGTATCTGTGTCAGTATGTGTGTGTCATATCTGTGTCAGTATCATATACATCTGTGAGAGAGAGAGAGAGATTGAACTAATATTACTACCTTAACTAACACAAGACTCTAGACATTACCTTAACGAGACACTTAAAAGTCATGACTAGACTAATACACTAAGGCCTTTCTTAACTTACAGTTACCTGGATTTGATTTTTCCCTTCTGATGCACTTACTGCTACTTGACCATATGCAGCTTCTGCTGCTACATAATACACGAATATTGGCCTACAGGTACTCACTCCTTGCTATCACTGTGTTGCTATTGCAGATCTCCTACCTGCACCCAATCTTGCAGTGCACCATTGTGTGCACTGCCTCACTTGAATGCCTGAGCTCCCTCACACTTCCCAACTGAAAGTATTTCCCCACTGAACACACTTTCCCTCCTTGATTACACTCAAGTGTTTCCTTGCCCCACACCTGTCTCTGATATAGAGTATCAGTTTTTCCAAGCAACTCTTGTTGCTACTGCACAACATAGGCACTACACTCACTTGCCACTTGCCACCTGGTACTGCTGTTCTTGAGTATGTATCAACTGATACCACTCCTCATTATAACAGACCCCCCACCAAGTCTGATACTCTGTATTAGTTCTTTACTAATACATCTAGCTCACAACATAACTCCCTATCAGTTGGACAACTGACACTCTCCTAGTTCTCCATACTGCTACTACTGTAGTTGCTTACCTGCTCGAGTCCCCTCTCTAACCTTCAACCACTGCTATTACCTTAACCAACACTGTGCACTGCTATCCAACCCGACATTCCTTTTTGTACCTTGCTGCTCAAATACTTTCTTTCTTCCAACAATTTAATACAGCACACCCACACCCACACCCACACCCACGACATGGACTGAACTCACATGCCCATGGCTAATTGTCAATAGACAACACTAACTTATGACAATGGTGCACAAGTATATGCACCTACTTCCTTACTTATATCACTACTTATATATAACCTCATCAGTGCATACCTTTCATACTGGGACTTAAACATCTGCTGTTGTTTCATTTGTTGCAACTACCACTAAGGACAGGGCCCCCCCAACCTTGCAGCTACTGCTCCTATCTAGTTTTTCCTACACACTCCAAACTGGCCTACTGTCACTCCACTTAACTCATATGCACTACCAACTTCCCATCACTCCACTTACCACGACCACTAGAACATAGCACACTCAATTTTATAATACAGTCCAATCACCACTTCACCATAGTGCTCATGCGCTTGTCTGGCACTCCTACATCCCATATTCACACATACATTAAATGCACCTATGTATACACATATACAACTGAGCAAATCCCCTCCGTTAATATAGGTATCTCATACACACACAATACCAAAGTCAATCTATCAAAAACCTTTAGTACCACACTACACACACAGGTACTAAAACCTGTGTATAACATCTCTCCTCTAACAATTCTCATTGCAGTCACTCCTACACCCACACACAGACCACACACATAAATAAGACACACACATCAACTATATAAATATATTTATATGATAAAAATGGAGAATCATTGAAGAATATTTTTGTGTGTGTGAAATTTCTATGTAGAAACTCTGCCAACTATAGAATTTTGGGTTAGGGTTAGTGTCATGCCGTGTCTGTCACGTGTGTGTGTCGTGTATGTGTCAGTGCCTATCATGTGTGTGTGTGTCATGTCTGTGTCATGCTGTGTCCTATGATAGAGAGAGAGAGAGTTAGGGTTTACCTAGAGGAGGAGGAGGGGGACGCCGGAGTAGGCCGCTGTGGAGGACGCCAGAGTGTGCAGTTCACCGGGGGGGAGAGGGGGGTTTTGAAAAATTGGAGGAAAGATTTCGACAGAATGGGGGAAGCGAAACCTATATTAAAATTTTAGCGACGTCAACTTATGACGTCACTAATAAAAATATTTTATGACGTTATAGCCATCGCCAAAAATGTCACTAAATATCTAAAAGACTAACGTCGCTAAATACGTCGCTAAACTTCGCTAAATCATAAAATTCAGCGACGTTTAGCGACCTTAAATAAACTTATAGCGACTATTCTTTTAAAAAACTGAATTATAGTCGCTAAACGTTGCTATATGTCGCCAACAATGACTTATAGTGACGTTAGACTTTGGAGTCGTTGAAATCTTTAATATTAGCGACGTTTTAATTTAACGTCGCTAAAAAATGTTGCTAATCCCGCAATTTTTAGTAGTGTCCAAATCGTGATCTCGAAGCTACCGCGATACATAAACTATCACCCTTCCATGTTGCATCAATACACACCCAAGTCCTTTGCCTGACGCGTCGTAATACACTATAAATCGTCCAGAACCTACTAAAAGTATGAGAATTGGAGATAAAATCAATCTCTTCTTCAATCCTTTAAATGATATATGGCACTCTGCTGACCAGTCGAACTTAGGTTCCTTGTGCGTTAATCGAGTCAGCGGTGCTAAAATCCTTGCAAAGTCCGCTACGAACCTTTTGTAGTATTATGCCAATCCTAGGAAACTATGCACTTCAGCTACTATCTTAGGAACTGGCCAACTCTCTACGGCCTCAACCTTCTTCGGATCTACTGCTACTCCTGCCCAGAGATGATGTAACCCAAGAATGATACGTGATCCAACCAAAACTCACACTTGCTGAGCTTTGCGTATAACTGGTGTTCCCTCAAAATATGCAAGACCTTCTGAAGATGCTCTTCGTGGTCCTTTGTGCTACTGGAATAGACTATAATGTCGTATATGAAAACTACCACGAACTGATTTAGATATGGCATAAAAATATGGTTCATCAAATCCATAAATATTGCTGGAGCATTAGTCATTCCGAATGGCATAACTAAGAATTTGTAATGCCCATATCGTGACATAAATACTGTCTTAGTTATACCTTGCTACCGAACACTTACTTGATGATACCCTGATCGAAGGTCAATCTTAGAGAAAACCTTGGCTTTACTCAACTGATCAAACAAATTATTGATCATTGGTAATGGATACTTGTTCTTTACTATTACTGCGTTCAACTGTCTGTAGTCGATACATGACCGTGATGACCCATCCTTCTTCTTTACTAGAAGCACTGGCACTCCCCAAGGTGATCCACTGGCTCGAATAAACTTCTTTGCCTTAAGTTTCTCTATTTATTGGTACAATATGTCTAGCTCTGATGGTGCTATCTGGTAAACTTTACAAGATATTGGTCCTGCTCCAGGAATCAACTATACAAAACTCAACATCTCTTACTGGGGGTAACCCTCGTAGTTCTTCTGAGAAGACGTCTAAGTACTCCTTAACTATCTCAGGAAGTTGTTCTTCTGCTAATACGGTCGCTGCGATTCTCTCTTCATGCTGATCTCCTACAGATCTCTCAAAGACAAAGTCTTCCGTGCCCGGGATACTAAATAATACCCTACCGTTATGGCAATCTATCGTAGCATGGATATCTCCCAGCCAGTCCATGCCTAAGATAATGTCAAAGTTACCCATAGGGAACTCGATCAATCGTGCTGGTAGTGAACGCCCACACACTATGACCGAACACGTTATAAATATTCTACTAACTCTTACGAGCCCATTACCAGTGAGTATATAACCTCTCTGGCAACAGCTCAAACTCCAATCTAATATGTTTCATGAATCGTGTAGATACAAAAGAATAAGATACGCCTGAATCAAACAATGCTACAACAGGAAAAGATGTGACATAATTGTTACATGCCACCACATCGCCCGATGCTAAAGCCTCCTCCAAAGATAAGGTGAAAGCCTACCCTTGGTTTGGTTGTGTTCCTTGCTGCTGTCTTCCTTGGTGACACTGTTGTGGCCTATGCTGGCCCTGTTGCTGGTTCTGTTGGCCCTGCTACTAGTTCTGCTACTGCTGGAACATCTCAGCTTGCTTCAGTAACGGTCGCTGAGCTAATGGCCGCACTACTATCGCTAGCCCTCTTTGTTGCACTGCTCCTGGTACTGGCAGTGCTGGGAATTGCTAAACTGACCCTCCAGGCCTCTACATCATTGGACAATTAACAATCCGATAATTTGGACTGCCATACCTCATACACAACCCATTGGCTGGCCTACAAACATCTCTAGTAAGGCCTTCCTTGCCACAATAAGTACATCTGATCGGTGTTCCCTGGCGTTGTTGTTGTAATGACCCGTTCTATTCAAACGGATAGCCGATTCAAAAGACACAAGTGCAATGACCTGACTCACTTTGCTCAGCGAGAAGACTCGTTCGAGGCATAGGATTCCAGACTTGGCCCTTCAGGAGTTCAAACTTAGACTTTCAAAGGCTCGCTCGGAGTATCGCTCGACCGAGGTGAATCATCGCTAAGGTGGGTGGCTACGATGAACTTGTCTTTGCTTAGCCAGCACACTTAAAATATGGACGATATATGCTAGTCGCTAGGTGAATCATCCCCTGTATGCTAATAAAGAATACAACGCACCTAGCTAAGAGAATAATCCTAAATTGTATTGCTTGTGTTAGAACATGGAAATAAAACTTTGCTTATAACTAGGACCCTCACATGCTACCTTTTCTTCATGCAAGTAGACCCCGCTATGCCTCGAGTAGATCGTTATATCCTCTTCGTAGTGCACTGCTCACTTGTTTACACTGCTCATCCCATTGACTATGTCGCTTGATATGTCCCTACACGACTTTACTGCTCGCACTACACCATAGACCGTGCCAAAGTAAATGCTTATATTTTATATAAATGCATGCTTGCCTGCTTACATTATAACTTATACTCATTTTTTATTTCAATGCTTGCCACATGAATCTATGCCATAATCAAGTAACACTATCAATGTCATGCACTCATCTAGTTCTCCCCGGAAGACTATCTAATAGTCGTTCTGTGCAAGTATGAACCTGAAAGTATCCGAGACCATTAGGTCGCCAAGGCAGTTCCCGAACCAAAAGATTTCCACCATATCAATAATCCAAGAATCACAGTTTGTGGAGCATACTTATTCTGAACAAGAATCAAGAATCCAATAATAACATGTCATGTCATGAATCCTATGAAATTGAAACCCTAGACATGCATGGTCACGGATAACTCGTGCATGAGGTAATAACATGGATTCCTCGAACGATCACCAGGGCACAGGGTTCATTTTGTCCTAGGAGGAATATAGGTATTGCGTGACCAAATCGGTAGGATGCTCTCTGGTTTGGGACGATGCAATATATTCAGTAGACGGGCCCTAGGTAGTGCATCCTATACTTGGATAACCTGTCTAACTCTATGATCTATGGTAGTCTCTCCATGTTTGGTCGGGATGATGGGTAACGCCCAATGACTCTTTCGCTATGTCTCATCTCCAACCGAGACTATGCATCGTCCTTTATGGCTAAGCTAGTGACCTCATGTTGATATAGATAAGTCATCCTCGCTTAGCGGCAATCCGCGTGCGAGTCATTATATCGCATCCAATAATCTGAAATACCTGAACGATTATGGGTATAAGTCATCTATACATAACTGAGCAACCTGAACAATCTATTAAATATTTTAAAATCCATAGCAACACGCCTTATAATCTGTGTAACTCGTGCTCATAAAATAGAATCTCGCTCACTACACTTGTGTTTGCTTATGTTATTGTCCCTGAATTTTATTATTTATGCTCGTGCTTGATTTAACTTGGTTTGCCTTGGACAGGTAAGGACGAATGGTAAGTTGGTAAGTCTCGCCGTGTTTCTTATATCGCACGGCGCACTGCCACACGAGTCAGGCTTTTTATTATGCCATAAAACTGATCCTATGGCAAGACTAAAAAGATAACTTAATATATGGTACATGGCACCTATATAACATGTTTGGATTTTTCGAGCGAGCGAGAAGCCTCCCCACCAGTGCATTCATGTACCGATAACCCAACATATTGCTTGTAGGGTGCGAAAAAACGTCGTTCGGTGCAAAAACCCACTTTGTGTGTGCTAAGGCGTGGCGTTCACTGTGGAGCCTTGGAGCATTGCGTACGGAGCTGAAGCACATATACAAGACATAATATTGGAATATCTCTTATGCAATCTTTCCATAATTGTAGCCACTATGCACACTTTTACTGTTTCAGAAAGAGAGAGGCTTGGGCGACTTGTAATCTCGGCCTAGCGCCGCTTGTAATACTTTTTCAATATAAATAAAAAACTTGTTTTACTTCTATACTTGTGTTATTCAATGCTTCCGTTATTGACGACTCTGTGAACTTGTTATAAATCGCCTGTTCATTCTTATTCCGCTATACTCGGACTATCTGTGCGACTCTTTGGCTTAGTCATTTTACCATTTGCTTGGATCTTAGCCTTGCACGGGCGCGGCTTATGCTTGTGCGGCATCACATCCAGATGGGAAATATTGTCCTGCGAGAAAGTTGGCACGGTGATTCGTGCCTAGCGGGGACGGCCGATTATCTGCGAGAGATCGGGATGTGACATATTGGTATCAGAGCATAGCTTTACGCCTTTGGACTTCTTATCGATTTTCTCATTTTCGAAACCTCGTTCATGGGTTATGTGCATACACTCTCTCTCATTGACCCGATGGGATGTTTCAAACAATGAGTCTAAATACTTTTAAAAGTGTATGTGAATGATATGATTGCTTGTACAAAATTGTGATACGAAGGCCTTTGTGCCGACCTGTGTTAGGCTTTGTTGGGAATAGACTCGTGCTAAAAATCGCAAGTTATGTGCGAACCCGAATACCTATACGTGATTACCAAGCTGGTTAGTATACATAATAGAATATCGTTCGGACGGTTGGCTATGAACATAGCCTTTCGGCTAAGTTGTATTAAGTATCGCGTGCCAAGACCCTTTTGGTGCAAGCTAGTTGCAACGAGATAAGGATATCGTTCAGAAAAAGATAAGTCAGTCTTAGAATGGCAACCGATAGAAACCTTATCAGCTTATCGCTAAGGCAAATATAGATAATCGTGCTTGGATTTTGGAAAATAGCTCGAACGATATTTCGTGTCGGAAGATACAAATCAAATATAGTTTACTTGGATGACTATCAACAAGATATATATATATATATATATATATATATATATATATATATATATATATATATATATATATATATATATATGCGACTAAGATTTATCAGACGATGCTTAAGTATCGTGTAGGAATTCTAAGGAACGACTTGGTGAATATGCTAGTAAGTGGTGCGAACATAATTGAGGATTTGATTGGGTGACTCGATTCATGAGTAGTGTATGGATCATTTGAAAATGTTTAAACGAATTCATAGATCTCATGCGATAGTTAGTTTGAACGATTTGAGAATATCTTGAACAAGTGATGAGGCTTATATCGAATATGGATTTAAGGAAATGGAAAGCAATATCTTGGTCAAGGAAACTTGTTAAAAACTTGGAGGATCGTGCGAGCGATTTAAAATTAAAACAAACAAATTGAAACTTGAGTAGGATATCGCTCGAATAGAAGTTAGCCCAAGAAAAAAATATTGTGGTTCGATGAAAGAGGTAAGCGATAATGGATTTGACCTAGAGTTTGGAAGAACAATCTTGAATCTAGTTTGAAAAGATAACCTTTGAATCAGTCCCGACCGAGAACGATTATCATATAGGAGCATCGGTGTGGTGATTTCACGTACAACGGGGATAATCGAACTCATGGGAACATGTTCGGTAATTATTCCAAACGAACTTGATGAATGGAACGTATCAAAAGTGGATAGATTTTGGCTTGGATATTTGAAACTTAGTTGTTTGAGGAATGCCAGAAGTGGACTATGGATTTATCAAACGATAACATTTAAGTTGGATGATTTTGCTAGACAAATTCTAATCACGGCATGAACTAACATTACTTGAAGGATTATATATATATATATATATATATATATTGGATGGAGCAAAGTAAAATGATAAGGTATCTCGATCATTTCGATGGTAACCATAATGTTCGACGTTCTTGTCTTGTGCGAGCGTAACTCTATGCTCGTACTTACATCACGCCCGGATTAGGACGATTATCCAGCGAGAGCGTTGGCGTGGTGATCTCACGCCCAATGGGGATGATCAAACTTGTGGGAGACCGGAGCATAAAAACTGATAGATCATCTTGACTTGTGGTTCGACACGATAAGACGAGTTTGAGAATGCAAGTGATTCAGAAGTGTTTCATGGATAAGTTAGCCTAGAACCTGGAGTAAGTCACGCTTGATAGTTTCGTGAATGGATACATGAATCATGTTGAACAACTTAGAGTTATAATCAAAGGTTTAGAATTGAATCATAGCTTGGTAGTCTAGACTTAGAATGGATATATGGATTCTATATAAACATGTTTAAAGGAGATAGACTATGCGAATTGCTAGGCTTGTCCTGCAACTTGGATATATCATGGATTGCCTGAACGGACTCAAACTCTATACAAACGAACGTGTTAATATGGGTAGGATGATTCGTGCTCGATGTTTAGAAATTTGAGTGAAACAAGCTTGGATAGAATATCATATGCAAATGAATAATGGTTTGACCGTAAAAATTGGGGCGAACATCGTGTGACGAATTTGCACGATGAATCGTGTGCTTGAACTTGTATCTATGACCTTATGAGCTTACCTAGTAATTAGACAGACGACCATGTGCCGAGTGAAAGAACTTGTGTGACCGACTTTAGCATATTGCTTGATCAAGCCATATAACTAGGACAACAAGACTTAGTGTTAGACTGAAAATGGTAAGCGTATGATATGTTTGACACAAACAGGATGTACGATAGGACATTGATGCTAGTCGGTCGATCAGATAGATCATACTTAACGGTAGTACAAATACTTGGTTTGAGTTGGAATAGAAAATAACTTAGATTTTATTGACCCTGTCGGAAGTATCATTGTGATTCATAAAACGAGAACCCTTGAGATTTTTGAAAGTAGCTTGTCCGATTTCACTATCGCTAAGTTTGGTTGAATGTTGTTTGATAATAAACGAAAAAAATTTAAACTAGGTTTATACGAAACCCTTTCTTTGGTTTATAAACAAGAAAAAGAAGTACAATTAATCCTATACGAGGATGCTGAGTACACAAATTTGATTCTGGGGAAATATTGCTATAGGAGTCTGATCTACGGTCGATCACTTTGTCCCTTGGACCACACGATGACGAAGAAGTGTTGTAGAAGACGAAAAAGAAGCTTCAAAGACTACAGGAGGGATTGAACTCTCGTTGCCAAAACACTCTCTGGATATACTCTCTTTTCTTGAAGAATATTCGACTTTCTACCTTTTTCTTCCACCCTTCGACCATTGACCTCCATGACCGGAGGTCTCTATTTATAGAGTTCGGCTACAGTCGGCATATAAACCGAACAGCGGAGAGAGCTGCACCTTTTATGCGGCGGTTATAATAACTGCTACCCACGTATGAATGATCTCTTGAATTGGCGTGTGACGCGTGTCCCATTATGAGATAATGCGTATAATCGCTCATCGAAGATCACGACATGCAAGCCACGTAGATAACTTTCCCTCGCGTAGGGATGGTTGGCACAAAAGCCAAATAACTGTCCCGTTGGCGTAAAAGCCAAATAGCTGTTCTGATGGCGTAAAAGCCAAGTAAGCGTAGAAGCCGAATAGTTGTCAAGTTGACGTAGAAGCCAAAACAGATGTCATGTTGGCGTAGAAGCCAAATATCTGTCATGTTGGCGTAGAAGCCGGATAGTTGTCAAGTTGACGTAGAAGCCAAGTAGTTGTCACGTTGGCGTAAAAGCCAAATAGGCGTAGAGCTTGATGCTGCATGGATAGGTAACCAGTGTAAAGATAGCCAGTTATTCCTTCTTGACTGAGGTCTTGAGCGTATTCTGGGCCAAATAGCCTTATCACGCTCCTTTGCAAATATGGCCTGAGTTGGCGTATTTTAAGGAGATAGCGTACGACGTACTCCTATAGTTGAAAATAGCCCGATTGGCGTAATATGCGGGGACGGTGATGTGGACGTATTAGCCCTAATTATAGCCCTCTCAGTCTTCAAAAGTAGAACCAAATCTCGTGCATTAAATGCAGAGACCTGCCCCCATCTCGCGTATTAACTGCAGAGACGTGCCTCGAGTTCTGTACGAAGAACAGCTTTTGACGTGGCGGTTGGTTTCGTCTCTTCCTGAGCGTAAAAGCTCATCTCTGCCTATGTAAAACAGGCAGCGTATCCCTTGGATGCGTAAATGATGTCTTATATCAAGGATTGTGTCACTAAACGACAGTTTTGGGCTCTGTGCAGAATCATCATAACAGCCGTCCTCTCGATCGTCGTGCAGTACTCTTTGTCAGGATTCAGGTTCACTGCTTCAACTGACAGGTTCATTCGAGGAATACGAAGAGATCCTCGTATAACTTCCTGCTGCATTAAAAGCAGATAGGTTTTACGCCGAAATGGCGATGTAGCAACCTTTTTTACGTCAAAACAGTCTGGAAATACTGCATTACGCGGGTTGTTCCAGAGCTATGTTTTACGCTGAACTAGCATTGAAGCTCTGTTGTACGCCAATGGCTCTGAAGTTATGTTTTACGCCACCCAGCGCTGGAACTCTGTTTTATGCGAACTTTCTGCATGTTGAGGGTTTTACGCGTATGATTCCCCAGCATATTTTTTATGCTTCTACAAGAACCCCTTCAAAGTTTTCAAATTCCTCATAATTTGAAACACTTTGAATGAAGCATGAAACGGTCAAGTTTGACTCGTTCCGCGAGGCTGATTTCTCGGCAAATTTTTAGGAGTTTGTTAGTATTCGGTGTGTTCTCCTTTGCCTATATAAAGGCGAATGGGATAACCAGTTTTTCTCATACTTCCTTCACCACAAAGAGAGATGGTTGCCGAGCTTCGTCGGGTTGACTTGAAGAAGAAGAAGATCATGTTCTTCTAGCATGTAAGGAGCCGTAAAAAGAGGCATCTTCGAGCAAATGTCCTCTGCAATGATGGATCATGGAAGGATATCATAGCTTCCTTTGCTCGGGATAATCATCAATTTCATATGGCGATTCGTCCAGGAGGGAGGAAGGGTCGCATTCGACCACACAACTTGCAAGCTGTATTTTTTCCCGTTATGGCACTGGACGAGGATAGGTAGTTTGGCCCTGTCTTCCAGTATTGTGTTGGGTATGAACCCCTAACACAATTCTAGGGCATACCTATCATGGCGTATGGAGGATGGGCTTGCAAAATTGATACATGCCCAGTTCTGTATCCTCCCGCCATTAATTATTTTCTTGTTAATCGGCCGCGGAAGCCGATTAACTGCTGTAGAAGACGGGAAAAAGATTTACACCAATATGAGAACCTGGCCCAGCAGATTCTGGTGTGATCTTAAATGAAAATGAGAAACCCTTTAAAAAAAAGATTTCCATCATATGTAATCATGAAGATGAAAAACCTTTTGTAGACTGGATTTCCATCATATGTAATCATGATTAATAAAATTGTCTTCTTTTACGCATCTGATGATTTGCCATATTTGCTGTGAGAAAGTCTGAATAGTGTGCAGCTTTGATATGTCTAAATAATTTTACGCCGACTCTGATAAAGGAATATCTGATCTCGTCTCGTCTTTTACGCGTAACAAAAGACGTGTAGAAAACTCCTTAGCATTTAAGTTGAAGAACCAAACTGTTATGCTATTTTAGACGAGGAGTTGCGTAGAGTTCTGAACTGTCACTTCTCTGATGTGAAGAATTCTTGTTCAGATCATCATCTTTACGAATGGTTTTCCCGAAAATCCCTTGGAAAAGGCGAGAAATTTCTGTCGACCAAGTCATTCTTGAACTTTTTGTAAAGTATTCCGACTGGACTTTGGATGGACTTCCAAATGATCCAAGAAGAAGATTCATCTTCAATGCTGAACTTTATATATTTCAGGTACTTGGAATATTTTGTAGCAAAAAAAGAGCATCTTCTGCGTAAACCCTTGTAATTGGCCGTCTGTAGCTTTCGAGCGTAGAATCGTAAATTTGTAGCCTATGAGCGTAAAAAGCTTCCGAGCATGAAATCATAGATTTGTAGCCTTTGAGCATAAAATCGTAGGTTTGTAGCCTCTCGAGCGTAAAAGCTACTGAGCGTAAAAGCATCTGGGCGTAAAACCATAGACTTGTAGCCTCTGAGCGTAAAATCGTAGATTTGTAGCCTCTGAGCGTAAAAAGCTCCTTAGCGTAAAAATCATAGATCTGCTCTATGCGTAAATTCTGAATCCACTAATTGTCCGTCTTCCCTAAATGGTAGGCTGACGTGGTCCCAAATCATAACAGAATATTAAATATTGGATTTGGTTAGGGATTCGAAGAGTTATCCGAACTCTATAAATAGTCTAAGGGCTGGAGAGAGAAAACTTTTATCTGCCTTCACAAAACCCATGCTTTCCAAGAACCCTTCTTCGTCGTCTCTTTCTTGAGAACTCAGAATCGCCATGGCACCTAAATAGACTTCCACTGCTAAGAGAAAGAAGGTCGCTTCCTTATCTCGCTCCACTTCTCAAGCATGAGCAACTCCTATTAGGTTGAACGAGCCTCGACCGGAACGTAGAGCTCCACCGTCGAGCTGTGCTCCGGACATTACAGGTAGAGACTTTGGGAGAAAATAGAATCCTTCGCATACATTATACGTGCACGCGCAAGGTCCTCTTTTGTACTGAGAGCCTCTTCGAGGAAGATAATGTACGGAAAGGTTTTATTATTACGCGCACATTCCTAATGTATCGGCGTAAAAAACTCCAAATTTTTGCAGTCTAGCGTAAAAACTCAGACTGTCAAGATTTGGTGTTTACTACAAACTTTGAGTTTTATGCGCTGGATATGAATATCGGCGTAAAAATTTAAATTTTGTCAATCTAGCGTAAAATCTCAGATTGTTAGATGCTGCCAACCTTGAGTTTTACGCAATGGAAAATAGTTTCCAGCGTAAGACTTAATTTTTTGCAGTCTTGGCGTAAAAGCTCAGACTGATAATCATTGGCGTAAAAGGCAAGAGTGTAGCGTTTAGTGTAGAAACTGACTTGTTCTCTTGTATTTTGTAGTAGACTTGCAGATTTCTCCTTTGGCTGAAGTTATGGGCTCTGCTGCCGGGATGTTGAGCTTAAACTATTTGGAGGACTTGTCCCATGTGACATTCCCTATTTCTGGAGCCAATTATCCTGAAGAAAGAGGAACCCTTATCTCGTCCCAGGGAGAACGCATGCTGCTGAGTATGATCAGTGGGGAGCCCCTGACATACATAGACGGGACGGAGTATAAGAAACCTGGTTTCTTATTCGGGGATATTATCGACAAACAATCCCAAACCAAGCCCAAGAAGGAGGATTGGGTGTTTACTGCTGAGGGCACGGTGATGTATCTGCCCAGGATGCCCAGGGATTACCCCATATTTGCGTTCTTCCACGCCATACATCCTAGGAAGATGTCGTGGGTTCTGACTCCCGATCTTCACGGTCGACCGGGGAAGATTTTATATAACAAAGGATTGAACCAAGGAGCCTTTATGAGCAGACCTTCAGGCAGTAGCGTCCCGTTCCCTCGGTACGGGGAGTGCGGCTAAGAAGTACAAACGGTATCGTTCGATCGGGATAGATTGAATTAAGAACTCGTCCTCGTTATGGATTTGTTTCTTCGGAATTGATTTTCATATTCAGTGGACCGCGCCCCAAGGATCGGCTTAGCAGCAGAGTCAGGAGGGACCTCTCCGCTGCTATCTTTTATTGCCTCGGTTTTCGATGTCGCTTGTTGCTTTCGTGCTTTGAGTTGGTTTTGGGATTTGCTTGTTTTTCTTGAACGGTTTCGATGGTTTTCATTTTTTTTGTTCATTGAACTGCATTTCAATTCCGAGATTGGAAAGAGAGGAAGGAATATTGATCGAGCTATTCGTGTGCAGGTGAACGAGCTGTAGGCGACTTGAAAGCGGAGTCGTGAAGCGCCTCTTTCCTTCTCCCTTCCAACAATCCAAGTAAGTGGCTACCAACCTGATTAGCTAGCCCTGCTTCCAAGCTTCACGCCCTAAATATCTGCATTCTTCTTTGCCCCGATCAAACGATACCAAATAATAATAAAAGAAACCAAGATAAAAGAGAATAGACTTGGTTAATACTGCTTGTCAATCAAACTCGTAAACGGTTACTTACTTGTATGCTTGTTCGTTCGAAATATTCATCATATGCATCAATTTTAGTTAGAATGCATCTTCTGCTTTAAATTGTGCTATTTATGAATCATATTCTGTATGCGCATAACTGTTCCTAGAGGCTATGCTAAATGAATCATGCATTACTCGTGTTGCCTCAACTGCGTGAAGTGATAAGTTAAATAAACATCGTGTGTTCGATCACGGACAACTTGTGCACAAGGATATAAGTTCTGCGGACGGTCGCTGGGGCACTGGCACCGATCTGATTCGGGCAGACTTCGTGTTTATAGTCAATCGTGTGCGGACGGGATAACTTGCAATGCATCATGTTTTATGAGCTCCTCGTGTTTTCTCGTTGCATGCTATCCTTGTCCTTGACTAGTCCATTATGGCATCAAGCCTGTGATCCTCGTGTGTATATGCTTGCAACACCTCGTGTGTTTATCGTATGAATATGGCTTGCAATGCATCGTGTGTTCAACGTGTATATTTAAACCTGTTGCAAACTAACTTGTGTCTTCGTGGCAGGGAAGGCATGGTAAGTATTGTGCAGGTAATTCAGACGGGCAGGTAAAATCTACCGAACGGTGGCACGTTCATTTCAGTAAATTCTATATGCTGCTTACTTGTAAATGAACTAAGGCAAGATAGAAACTCACCAAAACATGCATGCTTCATTAAAACAACGTGTTGATTGGTATAGTTCGGTTAGCTCGCCTTCACTAGTATGTTTCGACATGCTGACCCTCATTGAAACAGGTTCTCCGCACTAAGGCAAACCGAGCGAGGAGCCGTAGTCGTCTTCCCGATCCAGTCTAGCTGTTGGCGCATCTTCACCGCGCCCCTTGAAGTATTTTGAAGTCAGAAGCTGCAACTCTTCATACACAAATGCAGCTCCGTGGCAAAGCTATCCTCCAGCCTGGAAGTCTATATCTTTTGAAGTTTAGTAAAGGAATATAATGTATAGGACTGCTATCTCATTTTGAGTCAACACTTTTGTAAGCCGTTCGGCATATTAGCTGACTCATTCAGGAGTTTGTAATAGATGTTCATTATCAATAAAGAGAACTTTTCCATGTTTCAAATCTGTATTTTAATTATCTGCGAACTCTTAATATGTGCTTGCTATGCAAATCATTAAAGCCTTGTGCGGGCGCAACCCCAGGCCCGCACGGCGGTCACGATTCGGGGGACACCTCAAACGATTCTACGAAATTGGGTCGTGACATAATGGTATCAGAGCACAGATTCAAGTTCCTTAGACTTCGTATTGGAAAAGTTCCTTTAACGATCAAATTCCTGTGCGAACTCTTGAACTTGCTAGGCCAAAATGAGATACGTTCATGCAATAAGTCCATAATACATTATGATTCTAATATAATTTACCTTCTTTTGAAGGAATGGCACTAGCGCAATCTGCAGCGCAAGCACCGAACGAAACACAAAAGAGTAGTTCGGGCACTTCGGGAAGCTCTCGGAGCCAGCGAGACATATCTCAAGTCGACCCGCTAGAGCGGGTGATGCAAATATTAGAATCGCAACAACAAAGAGACGATGCTCGCCAAGCCAAGTTCGAAAGCAATCTAGAGACCCGATTCTCAGTCCAACAGAAGCAGGTAGATACCCTACAACAGATCATTCAGACTTTGGCTACCAACCATTCCGTCGCAACAACAACGACTCCGGTGGAACAGCCCATGCTTGAAGTAGAGACGCCACAAATTCCAAGGCCGAGGGACATGACTGCCTTCGACTTTGGCCACTTCAAGAAAGTTTACAATACCCCATTCAACGGGACTGAGGAACCCATCGTGGCCCTAGATTGGCTAGCCGAACTTGAAGATCACTTCGCTCTGCTAGAGGTCCCCGAAGAGAAGCGCGTCGCCTGCGCAACTTCAGCTCTGCCTCAACGCACACGATTGGTGGAACGTGCATCGACGATCTCTCCAATTTGATCACGGAGAGGAGGCAATCTCGTTGACGACTTTTTGTGCCGCGTTTGAAGAGGAGTTTATACCCCCTCCAGCGCAACGTCAGATAGAAAACGAGTTCGTGCAACTGTGGCAGGGCAGCATGACAGTTAAGCAGTACTCCGCCGAATTCAACCGACTCTCCAAATTCGCTAGGGCCTATTTACCTGATGCAGCGAGTCGAGCCAGAAGGTTTGAAGGTGGACTACGCCCTGCCATCCATGCGCACGTGGTCAATAATCAGTATAGAACAATGTGTGAAGTCATGAATCACGTCCTATCACTTGAACCACAATATCCTCACGTTTCCACAGGCGCTGTGCATACCTACAATCACAAACGCCAAGACAACAATAGAGGGAATACTGCTGCAAAGCGTCGAAACAACGGTGGTCAGCAGAGGGCAAACCCCAACCATGTCAGTATTGCAACAAACGTGGGCACGCATTCAATCAATGTCGTAAGAGACTTGGATTATGTCTCGCTTGTGGCGATCCAGGTCATGCCATTAATTCATGCCCGAACCTCCCGGATCGCCGTCAACAATGAAATAATCCCTAACGGTAAGCAATATTCTTAAGTTTCGGGACGAAACTTCAAATTGGTTGGGTAGGATGTAGCGCCCCGTTCCCCCGGTACGGGGAGCGCGGCTAAGAAACACAAACGGTATCTTCGATCGGGATAGATTGAATTAAGAACTCGTCCTCGTTATGGATTTGTTTCTTCGGAATTAATTTCCATATTCAGTGGACCGCGCCCCAAGGATCAGCTTAGCGGCAGAGTCAAGAGGGACCTCTCCGCTGCTATCTTTTATTGCCTCAGTTTTCGATGTCGCTTGTTGCTTTCGTGCTTTGAGTTGGTTTTGGGATTTGCTTATTTTTCTTGAACGATTTTGATGGTTTTCATTGTTTTTGTTTATTGAACTGCATTTCAATTCCGAGATTAGAAAGAGAGGAAGGAATATTGATTGAGCTATTGTGTACAGGTGAACGAGCAGTAGGCGACTTGCGAGCGGAGTCATGAAGCGCCTCTTTCCTTCTCCCTTCCAACCCGATTAGCTAGCCCTGCTTCCAAGCTTCACGCCCTAAAAATCTGCATTCTTCTTTGCCCCGATCAAACGATACCAAGTAATAATAAAAGAAACCAAGATAAAAGAGTATAGACTTGGTTAATACTGCTTGTCAATCAAACTCATGAACGGTTACTTACTTGCATGCTTGTTCGTTCTAAATATTTATCATATGCATCAATTTTAGTTAGAATACATCTTCTGCTATAAATTGTGCTATTTATGAATCTTATCCTGTATGCGCATAACTGTTCCTAGAGGCTATGCTAAATGAATCATGCATTACTCGTGTTGCCTCAACTGCGTGAAGTGATAAGTTAACTCAACATCGTGTGTTCGATCACGGACAACTTGTGCACAAGGATATAAGTTCTGCGGACGGTTGCTGGGGCACTGGCATCGATCCGATCCGGGCAGACTTCGTGTTTATAGTAAATCATGTGCGGACGGGATAACTTGTAACGCATCATGTTTTATGAGCTTCTCGTGTTTTCTCGTTGCATGCTATCCTTGTCCTTGACTAGTCCATTATGGCATCAAGCCAGTGATCCTCGTGTGTATATGCTTGCAATGCCTCGTGTGTTTATCGTGTAAATATGTCTTGTAATGCATCGTGTGTTCAACGTGTATATTTAAACCTGTTGCAAACTAACTTGTGTCTTCGTGGCAGGGAAGGCATGGTAAGTATTGTGCAGGTAATTCAGACGGGCAGGTAAAATCCATCGAAAGATGGCACATTCATTTCAGTAAATTCTATATGTTGCTTACTTGTAAATGAACTAAGAAAAGATAGAAACTCACCAAAACATGCATGCTTCATTAAAACAACGTGTTGATTGGTATAGTTCGGTTAACTCGCCTTCACCAGTATGTTTCGACATGCTGACCCTCATTGAAACAGGTTCTCCGTACTAAGGCGAACCGAGCGAGGAGCCGAAGTCGTCTTCCCGATCCAGTCCAGCTGTTGGCGCATCTTCACTGCGCCCCTTGAAGTATTTTGAAGTCAGAAGCTGCAACTCTTCATACAAAAATGCAGCTCCGTGGCAAAGCTATCCTCCAGCCTTGAGGTCTATATCTTTTGAAGTTTAGTAAAGGGATATAATGTACAGGACTGCTATCTCATTTTGAGTCAACACTTTTGTAAGCCGTTCGGCATATTAGCTGACTCATTCAGGAGTTTGTAATAGATGTTTATTATCAATAAAGAGAACTTTTCCATGTTTCAAATCTGTGTTTCAATTATCTGCGTACTCTGAATATGTGCTTGCTATGCAAATCATTAAAGCCTTGTGCGGGCGCAACCCCAGGCCCGCACGGCGGTCACGATTCGGGGGATGCCTCAAACGATTCTACGGAATCGGGTCGTGACACAGGCCAAGTTATGCCCTTTAGGGGATTACTGCCGGGTAGTCTCCCGAGTGAGGATACGTCACTGATCCAGCCGGTTCAGATGTCGACCTTCTGCAATGACTTTATGGGGCAGGGATGAATGTACCCCAGGGTCAACCCTCGGACCAACGGATGGCTTAGCCCGGGGAATCTTCGATGGGCCAGTTTAACTGCCTGGGCCCTGAAGCACTTCCAGACGGAGCTGGAAAGTATTGGCTTGTTCACGGCTGTGAGCGCCACAAGTGTTGGGCTGCCTGTCAACCCTAACTTGTTTTTAGCTTTGATGGAGCGATACAATTCGCTTACTGGGACTTTTGCCACTCCGCTGGGTGAGTTGGGTTTAGCTCTTCATGATATGTCAGAGATTTCAAAGCTGTCAATGGGGGACGCTCCTTATGAAAAGTATGTCCCTACAAACAGGAAGTTGAAGGATACAAACCCTCGGGCAGTGGTAGTATATCAGGAGCTGATGTGCCACTATCTTGCCTGTACCACTTTCTACAAGGAGCCCTCTGATTTGGCTCACATCAACAAGTGGACACCCTATCTCTTCTTCCACCAGGCCAGAAATGTTAAGCCGGACAAGGTGGTAGATAGCCGAGATAGGCCCTTGAACCTCCTGAGCATGCTCAATGCTGACACGGTCGATGACCTTATTGAAGACGCAGGGGCTCCAGATCATATTTTTGACGAGGAGATAAAGGGTTACCCTGCAGGCACAAAAGCCTTCAGTTATATGAGGCATTGTCATAAGCCTCTGCCAAAGGAAGCTCAATTGGCTGGCTTCCTCTCCGTCTAGCTTCGTCGTTGGGTAGTGCCTGGCATAGCGTCTGCAGATCACATCCATCGCAACACCTTATGGCTTGCAGTGCGTTTGGTGTTTGGAGCAAGGCTGGGCCTGCTTCCTCTCTGGTATGTAGAATATAAGCAGGCCTGAGGGCCCTTACTGATGGGCTGCTAGCAGATGAGACACAGCGTGAAGGATTTCCCCGAGTGGAATTACCATTCCTATACTTGATGGGATGGTTAATTCTTCACAACCGCAGGGTGATGTCTCCCGGTCCTGCCAGCGGTTCAGGAAATAACTTCTTGTTGAATTACAAGAATTCCTCTTGGAACGTGGCGACCGTCATAGATTGCCGGAGGACGTTAAATATTGTCCATAGCTGGAAGCTCTCCTGTATCGTCCCCCCTGTACATATCAATTAACAGAGGAAGAAACTTAAGAACGGGGACCATGGGAGGACAATTCTTTCTCCTGAAGCCTTCTACTGTTTGGTCTGTATTAGAACTTCCCATTTATTGTACAGAAGCGATGATCACTGTTACCTGGAGCCTTATTTTCCCAGTCGGTTCGCCAGGCAGTTTGGGTACGACCAGTTACATGTAGGTAATGCCATTACCAGCTTCAAGTCCAAAGGTGGACTTATTGATGGAGCCAGGGGATGGCGGTACTTCATCACGGGCTGTACTGGTGCAACTTTTGCTGTGCCCGCGATTTCTCTCTCTATGGAGTTGTGCATCCTTCACTCATATGCGCAGTTCTATGCGTCCATAAATACCTTCCATCATGATTTTGATGTGCATAGAAGTTTTAGGATACCCTCTCATAGGTCTACTGGAAGGGAGGAGATTTCGTCTGTTTCCTCGGATGAGAATGAGGACACCGCCGGGGTAGACGAGTTCTTGATGACAATACCGAGAAGCATAATAGCTCCGCCAGCAGAGCCTCTCATTATCCCCCAGAAACGGAAGGCTTCGACTCTGAAAGAGCCTTTCCCTCGCAAGAAGAAGACTGCCAAAGGTCCGAAAAGGGCTTCCACCAGGGGGCTTCCAGGAACGATCCTATTGCTTCCCCTGTTGGGGATGATTCTTCGATTAGAGGTCCTTCGCCTTTTAGAGAGGGAACCTCCATAGTTCCGGCTAATAGTGCCGAAGATTCTTTTCTCGAGATCGCTACTGCTACTACTGCTTCTGGTAGTGCTACAAGATCGTCTCCGAGGCCGAGCATAATAAGATTCCATATACCTTTATCCAGACCAATAATGGGTATAACCCCTCCCTCGTCTATAAGTATTTCCAGTAAGATTCCGCCTGATGAGCCAAGAGTGGATCTGGGTGACGACTGGGAAGACTATCCGCCAGTGTCAGTTGGTGCACCCTTTTCTCCAGGTATGACAGCTCGCTTAGCATCATTAAGAAATAATTTAGCTGTACTTGCTGCGGACGCAATATACATACCATCGGCCATGGGTAAATGTTGTCTTTACGCTTTTTTTTCAGAAAATTAACATCAATTTGATATTAACTTTCTCTTGTCTTCTTTGCAGGTGAAGACATCTACGGGGAGGGCAGAATTGACACAACTTTCGACTTTGTTGTGGACCCAGCATATGAAATAGCGGTGTCCAACATTGAGGGAGCAAGTTTTGATGTTGTCGATCTTTCATCCGCAATATTCTCGGATGTTATCCCGCTAGTACCAGTCCAAATAATATCAGAGGAGGAGGAGCCGATTGTCTCGACTGTGCCTCCTTTGTCGAGCATGCCAGCAACTTCGACCGTTGTTGGTGCCTCTTCTTTTGTCACGCCATTTGTTGAAGCGACGACTGTGGCAACATCCTCTACAGTCAATCCTGGAGGGGGATTCACCGATATCGCAGCCACTCCCAGCGTCCACTCGAGCTATGCCATGCTAGTTGAACAGTATACTAGCGTATTCTACATCACTTTGAAAATATTGATATCGATGGTGCTGGAGAAGAATCTAGACTTCGATGCTCTGAAGATGTTCTCCAACCTCACTATAGCGCAAATTAGAAATTTCAGTGACGCTGAAAGGGCTAATGCGCTAGAGCAAATAGTTAATGGTTTAGAACAACCCATTAACGAGTGTTTGCAACTATCTCGAGGCAACGTCGATGATATGATTCAGGCCGAGTACGACTTCTTGACTGCGAAGCTTGCGGAGCAGATGGAATGCTTTGACAAATCTATCCAAGCACAACAGCAGGAGATAGATAAAGAGCGAACCGTCTTGGAGGAGGTTATTCCTCAGTTAACCCAGTACGAGGCCAAACATGAGGGAAATGAAGCAAGGGTCCGTAAATTGGAAGCTAAACTCGCTCAGGCAAAGGAGTGGGCTCTCCAGTCATTGGCAGCTCGAGATAAGTTGAAAGGTCGAATGGGTACAGCTCATCGGAACTTGGCACAGGTGGGTGTCATTCATGCCGATTATATACATGCTCGGTCCGAACTATCCCTCCTGAGTGATGACGAGGCACGACTGGAATGGGCTCGTGCTAACATCTTGGACTCCAAGAATGAGAGGATGGCCGCCTTGGTGCGGCAGATTCGTGATTTGACTGCTCCTCCCCAATGACGTACTTTTCGCTTCTCTTGTAATTTCTCAAAGATAAAAAAAATATATTTTCTGACTTTGTGGACCCATCACTTTAGAATATGATAGGCTAAGATGAAAGTGATATCAGAGGTATCATTAATATGACATACTTTCGTTAAGGTTTTGTTGAATGTAAATCTATTCAGAGGTAATATGAACCTGATAGAATATAATCCAACTAAATTTGTATACTAAACACTATCAGAGTTAATATGAACGTGATAGGTTTACAAATTAGTTAAATATATCCATTAAGAGGTCATACGAATCTGATAGAATATGATCCAGCTAACCTTTGTGCATGGTATCGTCAGAATAAGATCTTCAGCATACTCCGTTAAGCAAAGGAGATCAAGTATAGTACTTCTTTAAGGATTTGCCGTTGATAGGAGCCATTATCAAAACTTTATTAGGCTTGGCTCATATGTAAGCGTCATTTGAGAATGTTGTTTCAATCATATAAGGTCCCTTCCGTTCTTTATGATTGTTTATATGAGCTTCGGATATCGTACCCGAGGTAATATGGACGTAGTACAATACCGTATTTGTTGAGGACATCCCACTGGGGGATCTTTGGCTGACCTATTATTTGTTGCGCACGTTAAGTGCAAATAATAAGTTCGAAACAAACCCTATCAGAGGTAATATGAACATGATAGGTTTTGTGGCTAGTATAAGGCATCCCGCTGGAGGATTTTTGTGGACCCATTACTTCTTGTGCACGAGAGTGCAAGTAATAGGTTTGAGACAAGCCCTGCCAGAGGTAATATGGACGTGACAGTTTTTGTGGACTTAACACCATTGGCGTACTTAGTGTTAAGTATGGGTGCTAACTTGAGAGGACAATCGATATCAGAGGTAATATGGACATGAAAATCGATAGCCAAAACTTGGAAGGTTTGTTCAGAGGTAATATGAACATGACAAACTCAGCCTGAGGTAATATTATGACAGCAGTTCAGAGGTAATATAAACATGAACTAATGTCCAAAAAACTCATTGAGGAGTGATTCGTTGAGTGTGGTCTATCCAAACATGAAGACAGACCAAAGGATTGCTCCGCTGGGGAGACTGATGGGACGATAGCTCAGAGGTAATATTAACATGGCTAGCATCTATCGGAATTAGTTTGAATAGTCACTGCGGGAGTGTGCAAGTAGACCCAAAGATTACTCTACTGGGGAGATTTTAAGGATCCATCATCCATTGCGTATCCAAGACTCTTGGATACGGATGATGGTTTTCAAGAATTTGTAACGAAGTGGAAAATGTTGCACATAGGCATTTGTTGGGGATGCCAAATTGCTGATCATATTTATCCATAGGTCATCTCAACAGAATATGATTCTCGATCTTCGATGATCGAGAAAATATTGCTCATAGGCACTTGCTGGGGATGAAGAACCAAGAATTAATTTATTCATCTGGGTTGTGGACTTATTACCCATGGCGTACTTTAAGTACAGATAATAAGTTGAAACGACTAGCACTATCAGGGGTTATGCGAACGTGATAGTAGGAAGTCGAAGAGAAGAACTTTACTCAGAGGTAATGTGGACATGGAAAAGTTCTGAAAATATCTTACTTTGAGGTAATATGGATGTGGTAAGATATTATGGTGGGGGTAAAGAAAAACAGGGCACAGGTAATATGGGAAATGACCATTTTTGTGGTAAAAGATTTACTCTGCTGGAGTAAGTGGAAAGATGTAGTTCAGAGGTAGTATGGACGTGAACTCATATCCAAAGAATTTACCGTGGAGTGATTTTCTGTGTAGGGATAGACCTGAAGAATTTGCTGTAGAAACTTTAAGGACTCATCATCCGGTACTTCTTAAGGGAGCAAATTGTCACGTTAGAGTGAAATCAATTTGCAATAATCGTCCCCTTGTTTATAGATGCAAAGTGATGACTTTGGCGTCAATCAACTCCTGAATTCTCCTTTTTAATACATAGCATGCCTTCGTGGGATGATGAATGTACCGATGAAAGAGACAATAATCTGGGTCATCGACTTTGCCAGCCTTTTCAGGGTATTTGATGTTGGGTAGCCGAAGCTTGTTTTCCTTCATCAATATATTGAAGATTTCAATGATGTCATCATCATTGAAGGAGAAAATCCTTTTTGGTTTTTGGGCTCCCGATACCTGAGTCGTACCGTCTTTAGGGAAGATGGTCATAGTTGCATTATCTTCTAACTCAGAGGGAATTCTACCCCAGCTTTGGATGCTGCCCTATTTTGTCGAGGTAGACTACCCCCAGACATGTCGTGGCGTTTGTCTGATTTGCCTTTGTCCACAGAAGTTGATTTAAAAGGACATGCCTCTGGTATTACATGATCAGACTTTGGAGGTTTGGAGTTTGTATGAGATGCAGTATATCCCAACCCAAAACGAGTTTGTTGACAGTAAGGATTACCATAAAACGGTGTTCGTCTGCCTTTTCCATAGTTGAGGCCTTGTTTCAACTTCAAATCATAACCCATGCTTTGTATAATCTTTAAAGCCTGTGGACTATATCTGTGGATTTGCATTTTTCCAACATCATACTCGCGAGATTCTTCTTGTACAATTGGTCTTTTCCGTATTCGACCGAAGATTATTTGATGTTGGTCCTTGCGAGTTGGTGGAACAATAAAGGTAGAATCTTCATGTGGCCCATGTGTCATGACGACGTTAGATGTTGATGCATCTTCCCATATGATCTCTCCATGCTTGGAAGTTAGGGGAACTGAATCCTGGTTATGACCCCTGTCTTTGCATTTCTGGATCAAGAAATTATGCAAAGCAGGGGGATTAGCAGAATAATAAGAAGAAGGTTTATTCTGCCTTTTTACATAATTTGGAACGCGAATATTGGGAATCATAACTCCCTCCCTGCCATACGAATACAGCAGTTCAGCCATGTGAGTAGCACATGATCCATGAGGAGCGTATCTATCCACAAACTGGGCCTTCTTTACGCTGAAGGGCTTGTTCTGGTATAATCTGGAACTTTGTACAGGTTGGCGTAAAACTGAGGAAATCCTCAATCGGCCATCAGTATTCTGCGTAATCTGAAGAGCAGACAGATTCTTCTCTTGATGGCGTAAAATCCGAGAGGTCGGGAATTCTGCCACTTATTTTCCCTTGTGGTGATTGCAAGGACCATCTGCCTCCTCATAGAGGGGAGATGTATTTTTTTGCGCGGGGCACTTTTGGAATTTCTGAATTGGCGCTGAGCCCTTGTCAGAAATTTTGTCTGCCACGTCACAGACGGGAGACAAAGTTTTACACGCGGGGTGCGGTATAGACTTCTGGATTGGCCCTAAGGCATTGCCAGAAGCTTTGTCTGCCACGTCACAGACGGGAGACAAAGTTTATGCGCAGGACGCGGAGTAGACTTCTGGATGGTCCCTGAGGCATTGCTAGAAGCTTTGTCTGCCACGTCACAGACGAGAGACAAAGTTTTATGCGCAGGGCGCGGAGTAGACTTCTGGATTGACACTGAGGCATTGCCAAAAGCTTTGTCTGCCACGTCATAGACTGGAAACAAAGTTTTATGCTCGGGACGCACAGGTTGAGATGCTACAACCTTGTTGGTCGGAAAGAGAGAGTCCGCAGGAATGGTAGAGGATGTCCGGGGCATCCATACTTTATGCAATTTCCTGTTGTCTTGGACAGAGAGGGAATGAGAGCTACCCCCAGCTCGAAGCATGTCTTCGTAAGCCGATTGGTCGAATTGGACGACCAAAGTCTTCTTCGTTGATCGTACGGATACAGCATCGTGTTGAGCAATGGTTTTCTCGTCAGATGAGAAAGTAATCTCCAGCAGAGTCGGTATCTTGTGTTTGATAATAAATGAAAGAAATTTAAACTAGGTTTATACGAAACGCTTTCTTTGGTTTACAAACAAGAAAAAGAAGTACAATTAATCCTATACGAGGATGTTGAGTACAAAAATTTGATTCTGGAGAAATATTGCTATAGGAGTCTGGTCTGCGGTCGATCACTTTGTCCCTTGGACCACACGATGACGAAGAAGTGCTGTAGAAGACGAAAAAGAAGCTTCAAAGACTACATGAGGGATTGAACTCTCGTTGCCAAAACACTCTTTGGATATATTCTCTTTTCTTGAAGAATATTCGACTTTCCACCTTTTTCTTCCACCCTTCGACCCTTGACCTCCATGACCGGAGGTCTCTATTTATAGAGTTCGGCTACAGTCGGCGTATAAACCGAACAGCGGAGAGAGCTGCACATTTTATGCGACGGTTATAATAACTGCTACCCACGTATGAATGATCTCTTGAATTGGCGTGTGATGCGTGTCCCAATATGAGATAATGCGTATAATCGCTCATGGAAGATCACGGCATGCAAGCCACGTAGATAACTGTCCCTCGCGTAGAGATGGTTAGCATAAAAGCCAAATAACTGTCCCGTTGGCGTAAAAGCCAAATAGCTGTTCTGATGGCGTAAAAGCCAAGTAGGCGTAGAAGCCGAATAGTTTTCAAGTTGGCATAGAAGCCAAAACAGATGTCATATTGGCATAGAAGCCAAATATCTGTCATGTTGGCATAGAAGCCGGATAGTTGTCAAGTTGGCGTAGAAGCCAAGTAGCTGTCACGTTGGCGTAAAAGCCAAATAGGCGTAGAGATTGATGCTGCATGGATAGGTAACCAGCGTAAAGATAGCCAGTTATTCCTCCTTGACTGAGGTCTTGAGCGTATTTTGGGCCAAATAGCCTTATCACGCTCCTTTGCAAATATGGCCTGAGTTGGCGTATTTTGAGGAGATATCGTACAGCGTACTCCTATAGTTGAAAATAGCCCGGTTGGCGTAATTTTCGGGGACGGTGATGTGGACGTATTAGCCCTAATTATAGCCCTCTCAGTCTTCGAAAGTAGAACCAAATCTTGTGCATTAAATGCAGAGATATGCCCCCATCTCGCGCAGTAACTGCAGAGACGTGCCTCGAGTTCTGTACGAAGAACAGCTTTTGACGTGGCGGTTGGTTTCATCTCTTCCTGAGCGTAAAAGCTCATCTCTGCCTATGTAAAACATGCAGCGTATCCCTTGGATGCGTAAATAATGTCTTATATCAAGGATTGTGTCACTAAACGGCAGTTTTGGGCTCTATGCAGAATCATCATAACAGCCGTCCTCTCGATCGCCGTGCAGTACTCTTTGTCAGGAGTCAGGTTCACTGCTTCAACTGACAGGTTCATTCGAGAAATACGAAGAGATCCTCGTACAACTTCCGCTACATTAAAAGCAGATAGGTTTTACGCCGAAATGGCGATGTAGCAACCTTTTTTATGTCGAAGCAGTCTGGAAATACTGCATTACGCGGGTTGTTCCGGAGCTATATTTTACGCTGAACTAGAGTTGAAGCTCTGCTGTTCGCCAATGGATCTGAAGTTATGTTTCACGCCACCCAGTGCTGGAACTCTGTTTTACGCAAACTTCCTGCATGTTGAGGGTTTTACGCGTATGATTCTCCAGCATATTTTTCATGCTTCTACAAATACATATATTTGAGGGACGCCTTGAACATATGCACGATCCAAGACTTAATGATATGTTAAACTCGAGTGCAAAGACTTCGCTATCGCTAAGTTGGTTGACATGCATATGTTTGAGGGACGCTTTGAATATGTGCACGATCCAGACTCGCAATATGCTGATCTCGAATGCTAGTTCAAGTGAATAAGTTAGATTCGCATGAACGAGTATATCGATTTAGATAATTTTGCCTCTGCCTTGGATCATCATTCAAGATGGATTATAACGTACCCCTTGTTAAGCGAAATATGTTTCGCGATAAGGGGCAATAGTGACCGAGTCAGAGCTTGGATTGAATGATAGAGTCATTCAATGAGACTGACCCGACATACACGTAACACGATATAAGGAACGAGTAGGAAATTATGTTCGAACAGATCTAGTGGTACCGATTATTATGCTTGAGATTGATTCGATAGTGCGATAGAATGGTTTGCACTCAGAAAGTCACGAGGATGAGACTTTTTCTGAGTGGTGTATAATGTAATGACCCGTTCCATTTAAACGGATAGCCGATTCAAATGGCGCAAGTGCAACGACCTGACCCGCTTTGCTTAGCGAGAAGACTCGTTTGAGGCAAAGAATTCCAGACTTGGCCCTTTAGGAGTTTAGACTTAGACTTTCAAAGGCTCGCTCGGAGTATCGCTTGACCGAGGCAAATCATTCCTAAAGTGGGTGGCTATGATGAATTTGTCTTTGCTTAGCTACCACACTTAAAATATGGATGATATATGCTAGTCGCTAGGTGAATCACCCCCTGCATGCTAATAAAGAATATAACGCACATAGCTAAGGGAATAATCCTAACTTGTATTGCTTGTGTTAGAACATGGAAATAAAACTTTCCTTATAACGTGGACCCTCACATGCTACCTTTGCTTCGTGCAAGTAAACCCCGCTATGCCTCGAGTAGATCGTTATATACTCTTTGTAGTACATTGCTTACTTGTTTACACTGCTTGTGCCATTGACTATGTCACTCGATATGTCCCTGCACGGCTTCACTTCTCGCACTACACCATAGACCGTGCCAACGTAAATGCTTATGTTTCATATAAATGCATTCTTGCCTGCTTATATTGTAGCTTGTACTCGTTTCCTCGTTTTAATGCTTGCCACATGAACCTATACCACAATCAAGTAACAGTATTCATGTCATGCATTCATCTAGTTCTCCCCAGAAGACTATCTAATAGTCGTTCCGTGAAAGTATGAACCTGAAAGTATTCGGGACCGTTGGGTCGCCAAGACAGTCCACAAACCAGGGGATGGATTTGCACCATGTAATTAATCCAAGAATTAAAGCTCATGGAGCATACTCATTCTGAACAAGAATTATGAATCAAGAATCCAAGAATCAAGAATCCAAGAATCCAAGAATCAATATGTCATGTCATGAATTCCGTAAAATTAAAACCCTAGACTTGCATGGTCACGGACAACTCATGCACGAGGTAATAACATGGATTCCTCGGACGATTATAGGGGCACCGAGATCGTACCATCCTAGGAGGAATATGGGTATTGTGCGACCAAATCGTTAGGATGCTCTTCGGTTTGATGCGACACAATATATTCAGTGGACGGGCCCTTGGTAGTGCATCCTACACTTGGATAACCCGTATGACTCCATGATCTTTGGTAGTCTCTCCATGTTTGGTCGTGATGATGGTAACACCCAATGACTCTTTCGCTACGCTTCATCTCCGATCGACACTATGCATTGTCCTTTATGGCTAAGCTAGTGACCTCATATTCATATAGATAAGTCATACTCGTTTAGCGACAATCCGCGTGAGAGTCATTGCATCACATCCAATAATCTGAAATATCTGAATAATTATGAGTATAAGTCATCTATACATAACTGAGAAACCTGAGCAATCTATTGAATACTTGAACATCCATAGCAATATGCCTTATAATCTGTGTAACTCGTGCTCCTAAAACAAAATCTTACTCAGTACACTTGTGTTTGCTTATGTTATTGCCCCTAAATTTTATTATATATGCCCATGCTTGATTTAACTTTGTTTGCCTTGGGCAGGGAAGGATGAATGTTAAGTTGGTAAGTCTTGCTGTGTTCCTTTATATCACACGACACACTGCCATACGAATCAGGCTTTTCATTATGCCATAAAATTGATCCTAAGGCAAGACTAGAAAGATAACTTAATAAATGGTGGACAAAATCTATATAACGTGTTTGGATTTGTCGAAAGGAGCGAGAAGGCTCCCCACCAATGCATTCATATACTGATAACCCACTAGATTGCTTGCATGGTTCGGGAAAACCTCGTTCGGTGCAGAAACCCCCTTCGTACGTGCTAAGGCATGAAGGTCACTCTGGAGCCGTGGAGTGTTGTGTCCGGAGATGAAGTACATATACAAGACATCATGTTAGAACATCACCTATGCAATTATTCCATAATTGTAGCCACTTGGCACGCTTTTACTGTTTCGGAGAGAGAGGCTTGAGCGACTTATAATCTCGGCCTAGCGCCGCTTATAATACTTGTTGAATATCAATAAAGGGTTTGTTTTACTTCTATACTTTACTCAATGCTTCCGCTATTGACGACTCTGTGAACTTGTTACCAATCGCTTGTGCGTTCTTATTCCTCTACACGCGGACTATCTATGCAACTCTTTGGCTTAGTCATTTTACCGCCTGCTTGGATCTTGGCATTTTATGGGCGCGGCTTACGCTCGTGCGGCATCACATATAAATGGGAAAGTTTATCCCGTAGGAGCTCTAACGCGGTGATTCGTACCTATCGGGTGCAGCCAATTACTTGCAGAAGATTATGGCATGACAGTTGTTGCTGTCATGGCTGCTGCCGAGCCGGTACTGTCACTGTCGAAATTATCGCCCTCCTTGGCACTGAATCATGGATACGAACGTCAGGTGATGGTTCTGACGTCCGAGGTACTCCTCCACCTCCTCCTCCACTCTGAGCATGAGACCTCTTCTGGCCTCATGTCCTTGTCGATAACCTTTGCATGGTAAGCTCGTGCCTCCGAGCTGCTATCAGTACTTCTTCATAAGTCTG
Source organism: Iris macrosiphon (assembly GCA_036927795.1). NCBI lineage: Eukaryota > Viridiplantae > Streptophyta > Magnoliopsida > Asparagales > Iridaceae > Iris > Iris macrosiphon. The sequence goes on along the minus strand of JAYESA010000004.1, from coordinate 132,263,211 downwards.
GTAGTCGTGCCACTCTACCCATTGTAGAATCTCCAGATGAAGTCCTTGCCGGAACCTTATTGCTCTATTCGACTCCGTAGCCACCATATTCGGAGCGAATCTACTCAGCATGCAAAACTCGGCTGCATATCCATCCACTGTTCTACCGGCCTGCTTAAGACCAATAAATCTCTGTTGGAGCTCATACTGCGCTACGAATCAAAAGTACTAATCCTAAAATTGAGCCCTAAAACTGTTCCAGGAAATAGGATGCCTCAAGCGAACCTCTACTGACGCCCACCAGTCACGGGCAAGGTCCTGAAGATACAATCGGACTTGGTCAACTTGCTTATCAGTCGGAACCTTCGCCGCCGCCATAATGACTTCGATGTCTTGGAGACATGCATCTGCCGTGATGGCCTCCACTGTGCCGTCAAAGTATCTCGGATTAAGTCGGCAAAATCTAACCGACGCCCCCGAATCAGTCCTTCTTCCTCTTTCCAGGGTAGCCTACAAACCCTGACTCAACAAGATATTTTGCTCTTGTTGTTGAAACTGCTCAGGTTGTTGCACTGCCATCTGATGCTACTATGTAGCCATCATTCCCCGGAGGATCTCTAGTAATATCGAGGTATCAAGTACCACTAGCATTGCTGGTAATACTGGGGGTACGGGAATCTGAGGGGCTGGTTGCTCAATATATCCATCTTTGGGTCCCATTGTGCCAGCTTGTCCAACTACTGGCTCTACTCGAATTTGACTCTGAACATGTGCTTTCTTCCGTTGTTGTCCAGGGGAACCCTGTCCTGCCATGCCTGCTGCTCCAGCAACTGAAGAAGCCCTAAATAAAAGGACAGCAAATATTAAGAACAAGACGGGAAGGATCAATAAAATAATTAATTCGATAGTCAAGCAATGCTTCGAGAAGAACAAATCCAGTATTTCAAAGGCACATGTTTGATTGAGACTCTGAAAACACATACCTGTATAGGCCACCACTAAAATCTTGTCACGCCCCAGTACCAAAAAACGGAGACGGACATGGCCAGCTCCCCCGTATAAGGTATAGAACTTCGTACGGCGGTCACGACTATAACTAAACAAGGGGGTACATACTATAAGCAAGTCACTTAGGGTCATACAGCACATCTATTGTCTCAATTAGTCAAGAAAGAACAGTAAACATAGAACATATATGACAAGGAAGTAAGGCGTCTCAAACTCCCTGCTACGATATTCTGGAAACCAGATGTGCAAAATAAGAAAGCTGGTAGAGTATTAAAAGTATATGACCATGATCAGCTTTAGTATGATTAATTACAATCATGTAAAGGAAAGTAATTGTCCAGATCTAACGTCTAACAAGGGTCGGTAGCTAAACGCCCAAAATAAGTAAAGTGTGCAATAACGAGCAGGGGACAAGAAACCCACTCGGTTCCTTCAACGGCCATCCGCCTGGTGCACACCATTGTCCAGGTAGAAGTATGTTTGATCCTCGGGCACTGGATCTAAACCTAGACATGCAAAACCAGTGGGGTTAGACCCCAAATAGCAAGTACCACAAGGAAGCACGAATGAAAAAATAAAATAAGGTTATAAAATGGATATATATATATATATATATATATATATATATATATATATATATATATATATATATATATATATATATATATAGTTCTGTCTCGTAGTTTCGGTCCATAGCCTATCATCCCACAATAATCTAACCCTACAACCAAACAAGGATAAGGGTTAGACCATCGCACCATGATAGTCCATGTTCCTAGACTATTTGACAGCAGATACAATTCACAAACAATCTCAGTTACCTAATCGGCCAATCATTTATACGGATTACTAGATGGAGTCTAGGTTATCCCAGAGATATTATTCATAGGAATCCTCAGAGAACTAGGTACTACCAGGGTTAGCCGAGCCATAAAATATCGCATAACACGTAGTATTGTGCACCGGTCCCTCGTAAGGCCATCGTGCTAAGATCCCATAGAATATATAGTATAGTATAATAGTCGGATATTGTCATCCACTAATGAGGACTTAAATAATTTCCATGGGGACTAGACTGCACACCCCAATTCAGATGACTGGAGGTGGCAAGTTAGGCACGATCTCGAGATTCCATTCCCTCCCAATGCTCTACAAGTTTAGTTGCCTAGTTAACCCTATTGTTAACTGAAATAACATGGCGTTGTTACATGGTATTCTCCTTATATGACATACCATAGTATGGCCATGCTAGATACGAATCTACTTTTTCACTTGATAGTCTAACTTGGATTCACCCTAGCATGATGCAACAATCAATAGATCCTAGCCACACTTGGTCATTGACTAACCCTTATGTCCATGCTGGAGATTAGATCAAATCACATGTCACATAGCGCACAGGTACATCGTAGTGTAAACATGTAATATAATCGCATAAGAACACTTAGCACATAGGAACACCTAGCACATAGTAAGTGTATCAGCATAAATACAAGTGGTCGGGTCATGACGCGTAGATGTGTATAATACTCTTGTGGTCATCAAAGTCACACATACAAACCATAAATTCCAAAGGAACATTCAAACAAAACTAGTCTTATAAAGCGTGTGCAAGGGGCCGTATGCACACATAAGGATCAAGGCCGCATGGGATCAGCTGCCTCATAAAAAGTTGGACTGCATATCTGTATGGGTCGCATGGTCGCTGATCGTAGAGGTCGCATGAACTCAAGGCCGCATGACCGCATTAGTTCAGACCGCATGACCGCATGAGTTCAGGCCGCATGGTCGCTGACCGCAGAGGTCGCATGATCGTTGATCGCATGGCCATATGGTATCAAGGTCGCATATGATCAGTTGCCGGATAGGAAGTCGTCTTCTCTAGGCAGCAGTTCAGCCATGGCGAGAAATCCAAAAATCAAAAATTATTTTCTTCATAAAAACTTCATTTTAACTCCGAATTGATTGAACCAAAAGCCAAAATATTCGAAATAAAGTGCTCAATCCATCCAAAATCTATTTTTCAAAAAATACTATATTTTAGTAGATTAAAACCACCAAAAACTCAAGAAATCCATAAAAATTCAAACCTTAGAATGTAGATCTACTCAAATCCATCCATTAAAACCGAAAATCCCAAGTACTAAAAGTGTTTAGAATCATTATGAGCACATATTAGACTAATAAAATACAAGAAAAAAGCAATTATAAAAAATTGAGAGATTTCTCCATGTGGTGTAAGGTGTACTTGCCTAAATGATGGAAGAAAAGGAAATGGAGAGAATGAGGAAATAGAGAGAAAAATATTGGATTTTATAATTAGGGTTTGAGGTTTAGACCATGGGTTCAACTCATGAATGAACCAACCCGACAATTAAACCATGGGTCTAATTGAACCAAAGAATGGGTCTAGTCTCTATGCATGCAACATAATTAACATGTAAGTAACAAATAATATAAACAGAAAAATGAATATGTTCCAAATATGTATATCGGGAATGGGGATGACATTTATGAAATAACAAAATCGTTGACTTGGTATTTTTTTTTTTAAAATTTCTTTAGATTCAACCTTCTAATGAGTTGGAAATTAAACCAAATGACATGGAGGTAATTCTCTACTTTTTACTTTTAATATGAGGTTGTTTGGACTTATATTCTATTAGTCTAGTTAGAATATATAACTTATAATTATTTTTTGTATTTTTATATTTTTTAGGTTCAAACATATGTTGACGATGAATTAACTACCAAAATATAATGAAATAGCGACATTTTTAGAGACGTCGTCAGTTAACATCGCTAATTTTAAAGAACTTAGTAACTCCATAAATAAATGTCGTTGTACGTCGCTGTTCGTGACGAATAATGATTAGTAGCGACTATACTTGGATTTTTTGAAAGAACAGTCGATATATATTTTTTAACGTCACTAAAGTTTTTGATTTAGCGACATTTATAAATGTAGGAAGTCGTCACTAAATTTTTTTTAATGGTGACGTTTAGTGACGTCTTAGAAGTCGCTAATATTTTTAGCATTAACGACATTTAGCGACTATTTAAATGTCGTTATTAGCGAGATTTAGCGACGTCTGAATTTATTTTTAATATAACAATCATGTTTTCCTTTCCTCCCATTCTTACTCAATTTTTTTAAAAGTTTTCCTTTCCCCCCAACCCCTTGCCAACGACCCCCATGTAACACCCCGTTCCGTTCAAGCGGACTACCAATTCAAACGACAAAAGTGCAATGTCCCGACCCGCTTTGCTCAGGCGAGAATACTTGTTTGAGGCAAAGGATATTCAGACTTGTCCCTACAGGATTCTAGCTTAGGCTTTCAGAGGCTCGCTTGACGTATCGCTCAACCGAGGTGAATCATCGCTAAGGTAGGTGGCTATGGTGAACTTGTCCTTGCTTAGCCAGCAAACATAAAATCTGGAACGATACATGCTAGTCGCTAGGTGAATCACCCCCTGCATGCTAATAAGAATACAATGCACCTAGCTAAGGGAATAATCCCAACTTGCATTGCTTGTGCTAGAACATGGAAATTGAAATACTGCTTATATTCAGACCCTCGCATGCTAAGTTCCCTTACGGTTTCATTACTCGGCTTACCTTCGGGTCCGAGCCAACGTGTTTACCTATGTTCCTTAGAAACGCATGCTTGCCTTCTTATAAATGTCTAACGTTATTGTTTATGCATGCATTGAGTTAGCCAGGAGACTATCAAATAGCTCTTCTGTGCAATTGAACCTGCAAGTATCCGGGACCGTTAGGTTACCCAAGGCAAATTCCCGAACTAGGGGAATGCATCAAGCAAGAATAAATATTGAACGAGAATCACACTTGAATGATAATTATGCCAAGTATACATCTGAACGAGGATCGTGTCATGTATAGAATGAATCCCAGCTCATGGAGCAATATGCTCGTTCAGAATAAGATTAAGATTTATGATTATTATGTCAAGCTATGGAAAAAGGATAGACCTTGACCTGCATTGTCGTGGACAACTTGTGCACAAGGTATGTTATGAGTTCCGCGGACGGTCGCCGGGGCACCGGGACCGATCCGATCCGGACGGGACGTATGAGCAGTCGTATGTTATGGGGCAAGGTGTTATGCAGCGGGGCTCGCCACCTACATTGCATATTATTCTGTGTCTTGAGACTGTAAACCGTCCATAATGGCTATGCCAGCGACTTTTGTCATATAGATAAGTCATCCTCGCTTAGCGGCTATCCGCATGCGAGTCATTACATTACATTAATAGAACACCTGAACGATCATGATACAACGACTCTCGTGTTTGCATATGCTAGTGCCTTGGTTTTCATTATGAATGCCCCTGAATGTTTATACTTGCCGTGCTTGAATTAACTTGGTTTGCCTTAGACACGGAAGGACAAATGGTAAGTTGGTAAGTCTCGCCGTGTTTTCTCTCATGTCGTACGGCGCACTGCCACACGAATTAGGCTATTCAATCTTTGCATGAAACTGATCCTAAGGCAACTAGAAAGACAACATAATAGTTGGTACACGGAACCTATATTACGTATTTGGATTTGTCGAACGGGCGAGTAGCCTCCCCACTAGTGCATTCAATGTACTGATAACCCATCAGATCGCTTTCAGGGTGCGGGAGAACCTCGTTCGGTGTGGATGCCTCCTTCGTGCGTATTAAGGCGTGGAGATCACTCTGGAGCCTTGGGGCGCTGCATTCGGAGCAGAAGCACATATACAAGACATAATGTTGGAACATTGCCTGAACATTCGCCTATACAATCATTCCACAATTGTAGCCACTTGGCACGTTTTTATTATTTCAGAGAGAGAGAGAGATATAAGCGAATTATAATCTTGGCCAAGCGCCGCCTGTAACACTTGTTTATATCAATAAAACAGTTGCTTTACTTCAACTTGTGTTATTCAATGCTTCCGCTATATTGTCGACTCAGTGAACCTGTTACCAAATTGCCTATGCATTTATGATTCCGCTGCACTCGGACAATCTGTATAACTCTGTGGCTTAGAACTCTTATCGCCAGCTAATGAACCACGGTCTTGCACGGTGTGGCTTACGCTCGTGCGGCATCACGCCCGGATGGGTCAAAGCAATCGTTCCGCGGGAGCGTTGGTGCGATGATTCTCGCTTAGCGGGAACGGCCGATTTAGCCTGCGGGAGATTGGGGCATGACAGGTTGGTATCAGAGCCTGGCTTCTACGCCTTTGAACTTCACTTCGATTATAACAGTTGCGAAAGCTCGTTCGTGGGTTATGTGCATGCTCCCTCTTAATGTCCCAAACAGAATATTCCAACAATAAGGCTAAATACTTTCAAAATGGATTGAATGATATGATTGCTTGTATGATATTGTGCTGCGAGTGGCCTTTGTGCCAACTTGAGTGAGAACCCTTGAGATTTTTGCAGTAGCTTGTCCGATTTCACTATCTCTAAGTTTGGTTGAATGTATATGTTCGAGGGACGCCTTGAACTTTTTCACGATCCAAGACTCAAAAAGATGTTGAATTTGAGTGCTAAGACTTCGCTATCACCGAGTTGGTGAAATACATGTATTAGAGGGGCACTTCAAGTATGTGTACGATCCACACTCGTGATATGCTGATCTTGAATGCTTGTACAAGTGAATATCCAAATGAACTTGTATAGGTTTGCCTCAGCCTTGTATCGTTAAATCAAAATTGATTGAAACGTACTGCTTGTCCTTAGTAAGTCTCGAGGACGAGACTTCTTCTGAGTTGGGTAGGATATAACACCCCGTTCTGTTCAAGCGGACTGCCGATTCAAACAGCAAAAGTGCAATGTCCCGACCCACTTTTCTCAGGCGAGAATACTCGTTTGAGGCAAAGGATATTCAGACTTGTCCCTACAGGATTCCAGCTTAGTCTTTCAGAGGCTCGCTTGACGTATCGCTCAACCGAGGCGAATCATCGCTAAGGTGGGTGTCTACGGTGAACTTGTCTTTGCTTATCCAGCACACATAAAATCTGGAATGATAAATGCTAGTCGCTAGGTGAATCACCCCCTGCATGCTAATAAGAATACAAAGCACCTAGCTAAGGGAATAATCCCAACTTGTATTGCTTGTGCTAGAACATGGAAATTGAAATACTGCTTATATTCAGACCCTCGCATGCTAAGTTCCCTTACGGTTTCATTACTTTGCTTACCTTCGGGTCCGAGCCAACGTGGTTACCTATGTTCCTTAGAAACACATGTTTGCCTGCTTATAAATGTCTAACGTTATTGTATTGTGCATGCATTGAGTTAGCCAGGAGACTATCAAATAGCTCTTCTGTGCAATTGAACCTGCAAGTATCCGGGACCGTTAGGTCACCCAAGGCAAATCCCCGAACTAGGAGAATGCATCAAGCAAGAATGAATATTGAATGAGAATCACACTTGAATGATAATCATGCCAAGTATGCATCTGAACGAGGATCGTGTCATGTATAGAATGAATCCCAGCTCGTGGAGAAATATGCTCGTTCAGAATAAGATTAAGATTCATGATTATCATGTTAAGCTATGGAAAAAGGATAGACCCTAACCTGCATTGTCGCAGACAACTTGTGCACAAGGTATGTTATGAGTTCCGCGGACGGTCGTCGGGGCACCGGGACCGATCCGATCCGGACGGGATGTATGAGCAGTCGTATATTATGGGACAAGGTGTTATGCAGCGGGGCTTGCCACCTACGTTGCATATCATTCTGTGTCTTGAGACTGTGAACCGTCCATAATTGCTATGCCAGTGACTTATGTCATATAGATAAGTCATCCTCGCTTAGCGGCTATCCGCATGCGAGTTATTGCATCGCATCAACTGAATACCTGAACGATCATGATACAACGACTCACGTGTTTGTACATGCTAGTGCCTTGGTTTTCATTATGAATGCCCCTGAATGTTTATACTTGTCGTGCTTGAATTAACTTGGTTTGCCTTGGACAGGAAAGGACAAATGGTAAGTTGGTAAGTCTCGCCGTGTTTCCTCTCATGTCGTACGGCGCACTGCCACACGAATTAGGCTATTCAATCTTTGCATGAAACTGATCCTAAGGCAACTAGAAAGACAACATAATAGTTGGTGCACGAAACCTATATTACGTGTTTAGATTTTTCGAGCGGGCGAGTAGCCTCCTCACTAGTGCATTCAATATACTGATAACCCACCAGATCGCTTGCAGGGTGCGGGAGAACCTCATTCGGTGTGGATGCCTCCTTCGTGTGTGTTAAGGCGTGAAGATCACTCCGGAGCCTTGGGGCGCTGCATTCGGAGCAGAAGCACATATACAAGACATAATGTTGGAACGTTGCCTGAACATTCGCCTGTACAATCATTCCACAATTGTAGCCACTTGGCACGCTTTTATTGTTTCAAAGAGAGAGATATAAGCGAATTATAATCTCGGCCAAGCGCCGCCTGAAACACTTGTTTATATCAATAAAAGAGTTGCTTTACTTCAACTTGTGTTATTCAATGCTTCCGCTCTATTGTCGACTCGGTGAACCTGTTACCAAATTGCCTATGCATTTATGATTCTGCTGCACTCGAACAATCTGTACGACTCTGTGGCTTAGAACTCTTACCGCCAGCCAATGAACCACAGCCTTGCACGGGCGTGGCTCACGTCCTACGGCATCACGCCCGGATGGGTCAAAGCGATCGTTCTACGGGAGCGCTGGCGCGATGATTCTCGCCTAGCGGGAATGGCCAATTTAGCCTGTGGGAGATCGGGGCGTGACACCCCACTGCCAACCGTGCTCTGCCAACCCCCCTCCGACCATGCTCTACTACCGACAACACCCTCCTCCTCCTCCACCGAGCTTCTCCTCCTCCTCTGTGGGCTCCTCCTCCACCGAGCTCCTCCTCATCCTCTCCAGGCTCCTCCTCAACCACCTACGCCAACCTCCTCCTCCTCTCGATCATCTCCTTCTTCGGTCAACCCCCAAGATCAGGTAACCCCTAACCCTAGCTATTTGACATGGACACGACACAGACACAAATATGACACAGACATAGACATGGCACAAACACATACACTAACACAACACGGGACATAACACAGACCATAACCCTAACCCTAACCTTATCTCTTTTGTAGTTAGCTGTTTGAGTTAATTATACGCAACCTTAGGTATCGGTATCATGTATAATACGATGTAGATCTCAACAAGGAGAGTCGTATATATAGACACATGAATTAATCTTCAAAGCCGAGACACGACACGATATTGGCTTCTTCTAGAACCCATATCCAACTTCGGTTAGAGTATTATCAAACCTATCCTTTACATAAGAGTTTGTGTTTGGGTGGTTGTGGCACGACATTGGTATATGTATCGCATAACCAAGGACACAGTGTCTCCCTCGACCCCGACAACCCCCCTCGGCTCCACTCAACCCCGACGACCACCCTCATCGGTCAGAGGGTCAGGTAACCTATATTTGGAGTGAGTGTCATAAGTGGAGTATGTATCTTGGGTGTACTAGTGATGTATGTGTGTGTGTAATAGCAGCAGCAAGCAATAGCAATAGCAGCATCAGTAACTTGCACATGTACAAGTTGTAGAAGTATGAAAAATCTAGATCCATGCGTCCACCAAACATGCGCCACATGATCGATCTTGCGGTCCAAAAAAGCAGCTATATGCGCCAACAATAATCAATGGTCATGGGTTACATTGATCAAGTTCCCAGCACCATAATGATCTAGTGCCATACGCTACTAAGTAACTAGTGTTCCCATGCACTAGCAGTGCCATGCGCCACTAAGTAACTAGTATCCGTATGCGCCAATAGTGCCATGCGCCACTACTTCCTTAAACATCCTTGTGCCCCAATATTGGCCACATAAAGGTCTGACACGAAGATTATGTCTGACACAGAATTCTGACAAAAAAGACTTTTTGAATGCCTCAAAATATGTGAGCACGCTAAACGATAGAATCTCACGTCAGCATAAACTTTACTCCTGATAGGCGTTCAATGCCATGTGTACGAGGCCGCATATATTCCAGACTCTATGCGAACCATGTGTCTCTGGTCCTATGCGTTCCAGACTCCATACAGTCCATGCGACTCTAGCCCCAAGTATTCCTGACTCCACGTGTTCCATGCGTTTCTAGCCCCATGCGTTCCAGAACTATATATTGGGTTCCATGTGTCCTATGCGTCCCAGACTCTATGTGTCCAATATGGCAGGGTTTCCTGAGACAAAATCTTTCTTTTACGACTGAAGAGATTCTCTCCAACTAAATACGGACCACGTGTCAAGCTGACCAAGTCACGCAAACAAAAGACGAGAACCACCTAGATCTTCAGCAACAACAAATTATAACAAAATATCCACATGACAGCTTAGTCTGGACTCAACTACATCATGTTAAGGATGTACACATGGCAGCCTGTCCATAACATGCGCCTACAGTTGCAACCGTATTATGTTGAAAGATCTCTCTCCCGGCCACCAAATAGAAGCATATATGGCACCTATAGCCTACCAACATGATGGCTATAAATAGGAGCAACTTGGACGTTCCAATGGCTAATTTTTTCTGTTTTAGAGACCACACCCCTTCAGGCGAGCTACATACGTGCATAAAAGCTTGAGAGAGAGAGAGAGAGAGAGAGAGAGAGAGAGAGAGAAGAGAGAAGAGAGCATTCTCATTTTCTTGTCGGACCGTCAACGGAGTAAAAGAGTCACTGCAGTACTCGATCTCCATCGTCATATTACCTAGAATAAAAATATTGTACTTAAATTTTCTGTCTAGGATTTCTTTGTACTTTTTTTGTTTGTTATTAAACGATGGTTTACCAAACTTACTTCAATGGAAAACACAAGTGAATGCACATTGTATACATGTGTGTGTTTGAGTGTGTTTAGTGAGTGAATGTTAGTGAGTTAGTATAGGTTAAGTATTTAAGTGTTGAGTGAGGGTATGCATATTATGATTAAGGATCTAAGGATATTTGAGTTTTTGATTAATATCCTAAGATACTTGAGTAGGTATTAATATACCAAGATACATGGATAAGTTATTTAGTATACAGTATTGAGTTAATTATGAATATCTTAAGTACCTGAGGTACTAAATGTCAAGTAATACCTAGATACCAAGTGCATATATAGCTACATGTATAGTATTAGCTATATAAGTTAAGTGGTAAATATTTTCAAACAGATAATACTCATTATAAAAGTAGAATAACTAGGTTTATGTTACAAGCTAGATAAATATAAGTTAAGTGGTAAATAGTTTTACATAGATAATACTTATTATAAAAGTAGAATTACTAGGAATGCTTGTCTTCACCTCCGAAGTCAAGTATCCATGTGAGACATTATCTGAATTTTTTACTTTTGTAAGCTTTTTGAGGCTATTAGAGTTTTACCCGAAATCTAGTAGACTTTTGGAAATCTAGTCTAACTCTAATAGCCTCAAAAGGCTTGCAGAAGTAAGTTTCTTTTTCATATAATAGCTCACATTGAATATGTGACGTCACGCATATCCTTTATTAGTGTTTACATGTGTATCCATCTTTGCATCTATTTGGATAATATACTTAAACGATGTCTATTCATCTTTGCATAAGTATCTAGAAATGGATCTGAATTAGTACCTGAATCATCGTTCGTGGATGTACAACCGTCATCATGATGACTAGTGCAGTATACGGGATAAATTTATAGAGGGGGTGGAATAGTTCCTACAGTTCGCCAAGGCGTTCCCTCAGTACATGGATGATACCAAAATTAAGTATCCATGTGTGAGATGTCACAACTTGAAATATCACTCAAAAGTGGATATGATATATTATTTGTATTCGAGGGTTTTCACGCCAAATTACTATCAGTGTACCTCACACGGAGAACTTGTGTCTTTAGCATTGGAGATGAAGCCTTATGTGGAGTCGTATATGGATGTCCACGACCATGCTGATTACGAGGACGAGTTCGTGAATATGGATTTTGATGCTGCTGGACCAAGTTTTAATCCGGATAATCATGATGCAGCTGAGGAGGCACTGAATGCCGATGATGCAAAGTTCATGGAGTTACTGGAGAATGCAATGACTCTATTATATCCTGGTTGTGAGGATTATTCACCGTTGGGGGTGGTTACAAGACTCTTGAGCATCAAGTTCGATTTTAACATGTCACAAGAATGCTACAACCAATTGATGGAGTTGATTATAGAGATCTTGCCGGCGGGTGCTATGTTACTTAAAGGCTTCTACCGGTCTAAGAGGATGGTGAGATCGTTCTGGATGTTATACGAGAAAATCAATGCATGTGGCAATAGGTGCATGTTTTACTTCAAATACGACAAGGATGAAGACATGTGCAGATTTTGTGATGCTGATCGCTACAAGGCAACTGGTTCAGGAAGGTTTGCCAGTATAAGAAAGTCGACCGATTTGATGCACTACTTACCTTTAATGCCACGGCTGTAGAGGTTGTTAGGGGTGAGCATTATTCAGTTTTGGACTGAAAATCGAACCGAATAAGAGATTCGGTTCGGTTTAAAAAAAATTTGATTCAGTTTCGATTTTAGGTTTCGATTTCGGTCCAAAACCGAAAACCGAATAAGAAAAAAAAAAAAAATATATATATATATATATATATATATATATATATATATATATATATATATATATAGGAATATTTATTTACTATATATATTAAAAAAATCGTAAATAAACCAAAAAATCAAAAAACCGAATAAACCGAGAAGCGAACTGGTTTAATTTGGTTCGGTTTGATTATGGTCTAATTCGGTTCAATTTCGGTTTTGCTTATTCAATTTTTGGTCGAATTTGGTTTTTTTTATTCGGTTCAGTTTTGAACCGAACCGATGCTCACCCCAAGAGGTTGTTTATGGTGAAAGAGACTACCGAAAATATGAGTTGGCATAAGCGAGAACAGATTAAAGGAGTGTTGGATCACCCATCTGATGGAGAAGTATAGAAATACTTTGATTGCGAGTATCCAAATTTTGCTTCAGATCTGCATAATGTAAGATTGGTGCTCTCTTCCAACGATTTTATCCTATTCGGACTTTCGGGCTCCCAATATTCGTTTTGGCCTGTGATCGTCACCCCATACAATCTACAGCCTTGGATGTACATGCAGACTCTGGTTATGTTATTAACCATCACTATCCCAGGTCCAAATAATTCGAAAAGGAACATCGATGCATACTTACAACCATTGATAGATGAGTTGAATCAACTGTGGAAAGTAGGCGCTAACACATACGATATTTAAAAAAAGCAGAATTTTCAGATAAGGGCAGCACTTATGTGGACCATCAATAATTTTTTGGCTTATGACATATTATCAGGATAGAGCACTCATGGTCGTCTCTCATGTCTGTATTGCATGGATCGTACTAAGGCTTTCCATTTGAAACACAAAGGAAACCCATGCTTCTTCGACTGTCATCGATAATATCTGTCGTCGGATCATCTGTTCCGGTGGAACATGAATGCATTTCGTGTCGGCATTGTGTAGAAGGAAAATCCACCTCCAAGGTGGCCCGGAGACACAATATAGAAAGAGATTAAAGATTTACCAAGTGCTATCGAAGATTCTACTAAGGGTAACAAGTGCGATCGATTTGGTCACACTCATAACTGGACGAAGAGAAGCATATTCTGGGACCTGTCATATTGGAGCACCAATCTGATCATATAAAATCTTAATATCATGCATATCGAGAAGAATGTGCTTGGCAATATAATTAATATTACGATGGAAGTAAAGGGGAAGACAAAAGATAATCCCAAGGCCAGGTTGGACTTAGAAGAAATATGCAGACGTCCTGCGTTGCATTTGATAAAGGAAGGGAATGGGAAGTATATGCAGCCTAAGGTAATTTTTTCACTGGAAAATGAGCATAAATGGAGACTTTTTAGGTGGATTCAGGGGCTAAAAGTTTCAGGCGGGTACGTGTCGAATCTGAGAATATGTGTCGACCCGAAGAAGAACAAACTGACGGTATAAAGAGCCATGACTATCATGTATTCATGGAGCGGTTAATTCCGATTGTATTTTAGGAATTCTTACTACAGGTAGTTTGAGATACATTGACAAAGCTTAGCATATTCTTCAGAGATCTTTATTCTACTAAGTTGCTCGTCGATCGCCTAGAAAAGCAAGAGAAGGATATTGCGTTAAAACTATGCAAGCTCGAGCGGGTATTTTCTCCTGGCTTTTTTGACTCCAAGGAACATTTTTCAATTCATCTTTCCTATGAGGCCCATATCGGTGGACCTGTAGGTTATCAGTGGATGTATCCGTTTAAATGATAGTTGAACCACCTAAAGAGAAAGGTAAAAAATAAGGCACGGGTAGAGGGTTTTATTTGTGAACCATATGTTCTTGAGGAGATTATAAACTTTGTTCCATATATTTCAAGCCTCATATTGCTACTAATCGAACGAGAGCCCCGATAAATGATGACGGGTACCGAGAATCTATTGATGTAGTACTGAAAGTATTCAAGACTTTCGGTAAGCCTTCGGGCAAAATAAAGAAGAGATATCTGAATAACGACGAGCTAAGGGCTGATCAGTTGTATATATTACTCAACTACGACGAGGATGAAGTAGAGAAGCTCGAGGGGTAAGTAATTAATATGTCCACATTTAAGTCATCTTAATATAATATTATAGGCTAATATTGTTACACTAATTAGGCGATATTTTTTTTCCCAGCATATTTAATGATGAGGCGAGCTCGATGAGACCATACATAGCAGATAAAGAAGTAGAATAGGAAATAAGACACCATTTTCCTTTTTGGTTGAGTGCATATATTAGGAGCTCGCTAATATTTTTTTGTATATGCACTTTACAAAATAATTAACGGGACGTTGAACTTAATTTCTTATCTTGTGGTATTTAGGTCGATCCTCTAAACGCAACACTTGAGAATAAATCTATTAGAACTCTAGCTAAGGGGCCTATTTATACCATCAAAATCTAGCCAAACTATTGTATAAATGGGTTTAGGTTCAAGTCAACAACTGCTCTAATTAGAGACAACTTCCTAGATCTCGATTCCACAAAAAATAGTTGTTTGTGTATCAGATATTTGAACTACAAAGATGTCGATACATGCAATAATTTCTATGGCATCTTACAGGATATTGTGGAGTTGACGTATAGTTATGGAATAGAGCCTGCTAAGATCGTGTTATTCAGGTGTGATTGGTTCGATCTGATCCTAGATCAAGATTAAAAAATAGACAAGCATTATCTTGTGGATATAAACTATCGGCGTCGATATAAAGGCTATGAACCATTTGTCCTATCAAGTTAGGCTCAGCTCATGTACTTTAGAACTTATCCCAAACTGGGAGCAACGATGTCAGACTAGTGGGCAGTATACAAGACCAAAGCTCGATATACTTTTAACGTTGACGAAATAGCTTATCAGGAGGATGAGCTACCTCTTGTAACAAATATTGTAGATGTGGACTCAATAGAAGTTCTCCATTACACGTCTTATCGTTTAGAAGAGGTAGAATTATTCAAAGAGGAAGGCAAAGTAGATGAAAGTGAAGACGAGGAGGAAGAGGAAGAGGAGGACAAGGAAAACGAAGAAGATAATTTTTTTTAAAAGGATTAAAAATAAAATAAAATCTATTTAGTCTTCTGACATGTACAAATTTGTCTCTGGTAGACTTATCGTTGTATTATCTTTCTAGATTAAACTTCTTAGATGTATTATCTTTCTAGATGTATTATCTTTCTGGATTAAACTTATAGTTATTATCTAGACTTGTTTACAACTTGAGAAATTGGATTTTCTTCTTCATATATCATACTGTGCTTATCTTACTTAGCATTTGATTTAGTATTGTTTTGTTATGTTATGTATTTTAGCTTTGGAATGTAAAATCTATTTAGTGACATGTACTTGTGGCTATGTACTATATTTTTCTTCTTCTTTTCACTTAGTGACATGTACTGTATTTAAATTGTTTCCTTGTAACTTTTATTTTGTTTATAATAAGTCAGGTATGATAGGACGATGCAAATCGTTCAGTCAGTCTAGAGGTTAAGTATCTTGATTCCATGCTACTCCGACTGGAAGTTCTCCTTCGGGACATGGTACTGGGTCCGGACCCTCGTCTCCTATTACTCCAGTCTTTTGACCACTATCTCCTCCTGGCAGTACTCCTGGAACGAGCAGTTCCAGGCTCTAGACTACTCCTATGTCCACCGTTCCTCCTGCTGACAGTACCATAGGGACCGAGGAGCAGATGGACGAGGCCCAGCCGACTGGCCTTCTTCTTCTCACATGTTTCAGAGGAATCCTCCGTGTGCTCCTTCGGATGAGACGAGGACAGAGATTTGGGCCGATGGGCCTACAAAGTAAGTTAATTAGTTTTAGTTTTCTTACGCATATATAAATATATATTCACTTTTTCTTTAATATAATTATCTATGTATAGATATCGTCCCTCGTCGGTACAAAGATCATTACGGCATTTTTTAAGGTACAACTATGGTAGCCCTTGGATCAACTACTCGGATGTCCCGGACGAGAGAAAATTATTCTGGTTTGCGCACTTCAAGGTAAAAGTAAATTTGGGTTTAATATCAACAATCTAATTTTTTGTTTTTTCTATATAAATTTCTATATTACTTTTTGTAGAAAACGTATTTCTATCTGCAACACTGGGCTGAGGTGATCGAGCAACAGTTTTCTGCCATCGTCGCCAAACTTATCCGTGATGCGATCTGCGACCAAAAGGCTCAAAGTCGTTTGGGACAACCAACCCAAGGTTGGATCATGCCTGAGCAGTGGACTGTGATGACAGCTAGATTTAACGTTCCTAGGTACAAGAAAAAGTCGAACAAGGCGAAGACGGCCAGGAAGAAGGCAGGAAAGTGGTATGGTGGGTCAATTCCGATGACAGAACATTTTTGTCGTATTGTATGTATTTTATTATATACATAGTATTTTAATCAAAGTAGGATAAAATATTTAATTTTATTAACATACAATATATTTTTAAACAGGTCCAGTGGTGTGAGTACGCTAACATGGTGACAATCTTTCTTGCCACCCATAGGAAGGGCGGACATCTCATCGATGAGAGGGCCACACAGAGCTACGTAAGTATTACTTTATATTTTCTTAATTTTAATATAACTTAGAAAATATACAAATAAATATTCATGTAATTAGTAATAAGTACCTTAGATATATATTAATAATTATGCATGACTAGCGGATAGTAAGTAGTAAGCTTATCGAGAGATACGTATTTTTTTGGATGAGTATCTTAAACTCCGTGAGCGATCGACCCAGCCCACATAGGGAGAGGCCAAAAGTTTCTCGCAACCCCCGCCCACCCAGCTTTGTCAGTTGACGAGCTGTGGATGATCGTCGTTGGTGGTCTACAGAGGGGTACGTACTACGGTATGGGATCCTACGGTGCCTAAGTTGCATCACAGTCCTCTAGGACCCCCTGCCAGTGTGCATACCATATAGCCCTCCTAGGAGTCGGTGTGAGCCCAACAGGTGAGGGTTGACCATCAAATTACGTCTCTGCGTGACGAGTTACTGCAAAGGATTACGTCGCAGCACACACCGCAGACGGACGATACGACGATTGTAGCACATTTTGATTCGCTTGAGTGTAGCATGGTGGAGCTAAGGGATCTGTCCACATTAACAGAGCGCAACGTGACGATGTTACAGGGATCGCATGTAGCCATGAGCGATGCACTAGCGAGGCTGCAGACGTCATATATTTAGATGAGCCAGTCGGCAGAGCAGAATACTGTAAGGATGTTATCTGTCATGGATACTTGCAACGCTCGAATGACAGCGTTGGAGCAAATACGTCCTTTTGGTCCACCGGCATCGACATCTACATCGACTGCACAGACTCCTCTATCGCGTGCCATAATGATTTCACTGGAGCAGTAGGCCTCGCTGATATCCCAGATTCACGGCGGTGCTCCTCCTCCTCCTCCTGATCAGCAGTAGTTGTTATTTGGACATGCTCATCTCCTAGGCTCACCGCGGTGCTCCTCCTCTGGATCAGCAGTAGTTCTAGTTATGATAGTTTATTTGTTTTCATACTTTTGGTCCATGATATTGGGTCATTTATGTATTGAGATAGTGTTTTAGACTTTATTTGTTCACATCCAGTACCAGTTGTAATGCATACTAGATATTTTTTCAAACTTAGTTTTTATGATGCATGTGAATTTGCTGGATATTTATTTTCATACTTTATTTATTGAGAATGTGTTTATTTATTTTAATTTTACTTTATTATTTAATTGAATGCATGAAAATTTATCAGTGTTGAGTGTTCCACCGAAGGGGTCGGCGAACCCAAAAAATTCAACGGAGGGTTGCTCCGGGTTTTTTTATTTTTATGAACTGTGATATTGCAGGAATATATGACAAACTACAAGCATACATTTATTCCAGTTTTTTTAAAAAAAATTTGCAATTTAGCGACGTTTATATACGTCGCTAACTGTATCAGAACGTCGCTAATTATGTCACTAAACGTCGCTAAATTATTGACATAATAGTATTTACCAGGTCAGCAGAACGTCACTAAATGTGTTACAAAATATTGCTAAATAGGAAAATATTAGCTACGTTTAGCGACACACAACACGTCGCTAATATAGCTACGTTGTGTCGCTAAATGTCGCTAATATGTAAAATATTAGCGACGCGAATACATCACTAGAAAATATCACTATAGCGACATTTTGCGACATTTTTCTGTCAGCGACTAGCATAAATGCGACTTCAATAAAATGTCGCTATATTTTTTTAGCAACGTTTTCATGTCATTTAGCGACGTTTCTAGACGTCGCTAATTTGACTTATTCTGGTAGTGTTAGTACCAAAACTCGGGATATATTTTGACTCATTGGAAAGTGGTGAATGTTTTTATTATGCATATGTTAAGGCTGCTTTTTTTATGTTAGAAATTTTGGCACTAATTATGATCAGAAAAGAAAAAAAAAAGTGATAGCAAAAACTTATCTTTGCTCTAAAGAGGGGCATAACAAGCCGAAGGACATTGAGTCAAAAGTTATGGAAGATGATGATTCTAGACCAAAGGTATAAAAACATAGAGGAACTATGAGAGAGGGATGTAATGCGAAACTTCGAATTAAAATGAATAAGGATGAAAAATGGGAAGTTGCACGGTTTGTGGAATATCATAACCATGCATGCAATTACAACACCTCGAAGAAAACTTTTCATTGAACATAAATCGGGAAGTTACTGACACACATAAAAACCTTCGAGGTTTATTCAACAAAGCAAATATTGGAACTTCTAAATGTTCGACGGTGACGTAGTTGTATTTGACACAACTTATGACACTAATATGTACTCCATGAGCACCATTCACTAGAGTAAACCACCATAAGCAGTCCACAAATTTTGGTGCTGCCTTGCTGTCTAATGAGAAAACAGAAACGTTTGTTTGGTTATTCAGTATATTTGTTAATGCAATGAGTGGATTCAAACCACATGCTACAATTATAAATCAAGACCCATCTATGAGCATTTCTATTGAACGTGTCTTTGAGGGTATGCGGCATCGATATTGCATGTGGCACATATTGAAGAAGGTTTCAGAAAAAATTAGAGATGCTTTGAATGCAAACGAGAAGTTTCATAAAGAATTAAAGAATTGCATTTATAACTTAGAAGCAATATAGGAGTTTGATTCTAGTTGGAATGTTGTCATCATGAATATGAATTGGACACTAATAGATGGTTTCATGATATGTATGTACTTCGAAACAAGTGGATCCCTGCATTTTTAAGGACAATTTCTTGGCTGGAATAAGAACTACACAACGTTATGAAAATATGAATAATTTTTTCGGTCACTTTACTTCTGAATTTTTTTTAATAGAATTGTTCCAATTTGAAAGGGCCATATCAAGACAAAGAGAGTTGGAGAAGGAGAAGGGTAATGATATAATTCACAGAACACCGAGCATTATGTTTCGTACTATAATCGAGATTCAGATGAGTAAAATATATACTCATAGTATCTTTTATGATTTTCAAAAAGAGCTTTTTGAAAGCTTGTTGGTTTGTGGGACGAAGGAGATTAAAACCCAAGGTGAACATATGGTTTATGTTATTACAGAACGTGGAAAGAAATCAAAGGAGGTTATTTATGATCCGAGTAAAAAATTGCATTGTGCTCGTGTATGCTATTCGAGGGAGAGGGTATTCCTTGCAGACACATTTTAGTTGTATTGAAAAATGACGAAGTTGGTGAGCTTCCTACCTATTATATTCGTAAAAGATGGACCAGATATGCCCGGAACACCCCTACTTTCGATAGTGCTGGACATAAATTGGGTAAATTCTTTGATAACAAGGAAGAAGTAAATATTTTTGAATTATTGGACCTTTGGTCTGACATTATGCGTAAAGCTAGCTTGTCAAAGGGATTGTATTTGAAGGCGAATGAAGGTATGATAAATCTGAAAGACAGTTTGATTGAACAACAAAATAGTTTAAACATTGAGGATGGTTCCCAAAGAAATATCAAATGCAGTTCTAGTGCTTATTTTGCAGTTCCTGATCAAATCGATGTTCTTCCGCCCAACATATCGAAAACTAAGAGTAGTGGAAAAAGGTTAAATGCTGGTAAAGAAATTTCAATTGAGCAACAAAAGAAGAAATCAAGGTTATGTCGTGGATACAATAAAGTTTGTACCCATGACAAACGCAATTGTCCAAATTCTATATAGGGTAATTTTTTATTTTGATTTGTTTGAGTCACTTCATAATTTTTTTCCTTATCTAATATCTCATTATGACTTTGTCTACTGCAGGAAAGCATTGCTTGTGGCTTTAGTCTTGGAGTAGCAGGGTTTGCTGGTTTATATTTCTATCTCAACAATGCTTATTAGTGAGTGATCCAACAACAGTAATATGGAAAAAATTCTCGGGCACGCTCTTCTCATCTACTTAGAATTGTTGTACCAATGAATTTTTGTGTGGCAAAACCAACAATCCCAATGTTGGAGTGAATTGAGATTTTATTATGGTCAATTTTTTTATTTTATTTTTTTGTAATGGAAAGAACTCTAAGTCATTGCTGTTTTTATCCATGAATGTCATGTCCGCCTAAGGAGTGGCCGGCAACCCTGCGGTACAAATTGCTCAAAGAGAGTTTTCAATGTCAGGCTTCGAAATAAGATAGTAATATTGTTTTAAAAATAAACCTTCGCGAATCTCATCCCTTTCTACGGAATAGACATTTCAAATACTAAATATTGATTTGATTATATCCTTCCTTAAATAAATATGATATTAACAAATATTGCGATTGTTTTGATTGACAATAAATTCTAACTTTCCTTAAATAAGTTTCAAATATTCTCCATCGTAGATTTAATTTGAATTGAATCTTAGGAACACAAATAGTTTTGCTCATTTGCTCAACTAATATATGTGCTTATTAGATAATCAATATATCAAAATATATATATATATATATATATATATATATATATATATATATATATATATATATATATAAACGAGTAGTAGGTATGTACTTTCTCACTTGAACTTGAGACGTGCATGCATGTGTGCATTATTTCCCAAGTTGTCACAAAACTAGGGACTGAAAATGTGCCATTTCCTCTGCATGGTCTCTATACGAGGAAACCATTGTATGGGGCTCAGCCATTGCTGCTGGCAAGAGAATTCACTAGCTCAGTACCATCCCACTGCTCACGTTTCAATCTTTTGAGGAGTTAGCGCAATTGAAAATTCAGCAGACATGCATGCAGCCCTTTTTCTCCTCTTCCCATGCTCCCTGGTCAAAGCTCTTTCCCTGTACTTGGTTTTCTTCTTCCCTTTCTATGCAGGGATTATATATGTTTTGTTTTGTTTCCTGTGTCTCCAGCCTTGTCACCACTTTTGCTTGGCAAATGAAAAGTTCTAGGCCTTTGTAGTTTGTGTGCATAAAAGTAAGAGTAAGAGAATATGTGTCCTTAATCATAGCATGTAAATTAAGGCTCCATGCATAGTCCCCCATCTAATAAATCAAACTATGTACAGTCGAATTCAAACGGAGGTTTACCCCAGTTTAATGTAATGGGGAAGTGGGAAGTGCATGGTAGGGTCTCGCATGAGAGTGATCTTGGGCAATCACGAATATTGATGAACTAAGCAGTCGTGATCAAATGCACACTTCTTCTTCAGAACATACAGTAGAGTGTAAGAGAAAACATTTTACATATTTTTTTAATCTTTATTAACCTTAGTTTATTCCTAGGATAGCATCATCCTATATGTATACACTAGTAACATGTATATATTTAATGCTAGTTTTTATTTTTCTCTAGTAAATTTTGTAAACAAAAATTAACTGTTTTATATTTTTTTAAGTGGAAAGTTTGTTTAAATTTTTTATCTGTCTTCCATAAGTTTAGAAAAAAAAATTAATTGATTGAGTATTTACTTACAGCTTCGACGGATAAGAGAAAAGTTATTTTCACTTTTTATTTATCTACCGTAACTTAAAAAAAAATAAAAAATAAACTGAGTATTTACTTACGACTTGGATGAATAAAAGAAAAATTAGTTTAAATTTTTATTTATCTCCCATAAGTTTTTTTTTAATTAAATTGATCAAGTATTTACATAAGGTTTTAGATTTTTTAGGAGAAAGTTGGTTTAAGTTTTTATTTATCTCTTCTAAGTTTTTTAAAAAAATTAAATTGGTTGAGTATTTATTTACGATTTTAGATCTTTTAAATCTTTCATAAGTTTTTTTTTAATTAAATTGGTTGAGCTTGGAGGGATAAGAGGGAAGTTGGTTTCACTTTTTATTTATTTTTCATAACTTTAAAAAAAAATTGGTTTTATATATATATATATATATATATATATATATATATATATATATATATATATATAACAAAAAAAAAATAACAAAAATTATATATACACCAGTCTCCACCCTCCCATTAGATGAACCAACTTCAAGACTATATTACTAATCTTACGTTGCCATAAAATTATACGAAATAACCAGGAGGAGAATCAACATTACACCATAATGTACAGGTTGAAGTAGCGCATGATTGCCAAGATGAAGTCTTTCTATACAAATTGCAACAAGGTTGAGGAATCACAAACATGATATCAGATCAGGTTGTTTATGATATTTTAAGGGTGAATGCAAATAATAAAAAATATTTTTTTAACTACTCTAAAATAAAGGAGTTTTTTTGACATTCTAAGGACCATACAATAGGGAGGTATAAATCTAAAAATAGAAATTTTACATTAGTAATAAATATGGAGTTTGAAAATACTAGGGCCTTCCGGTTTTTTGCACGTACTCAGAAACAACCATGATTGTCGCTGAAAAGATTGCATATGGTTGTACGATATTTTGAATCTAATAAAATTATTGTCATATCTTTCGCATCCAAATTGTTGGATTACATTTCGTTTCCGGTTGAGTGTTCAAAGGTGGTGACAATATAGTTGATACACTACTAGAATAAGTCAAATTAACGACGTCTAAAAACGTTGCTAAATGACATAAAAAAGTCGCTAAAAAGTTTTAGCGACGTAATTAGTGACGTTCTAGTGAATTCGCATTTTAGCTAGTCGCTGACATGAAAACGTCGCAAAACTTCGCTATAGCGACGTTTATTAGCGACGTCTAGACGTCGCAATTTTTTTTCAAATTAGCGACGTTTAGCGACGTTACGTCGCTAAATCAGTGACATGTCATTTGTCACTAGACGTCGCTAATTTTTTTAAATTAGCGACGTTTAGCGATGTTACGATACTAAATCAGCGACGTGTCATTTGTCACTAAACGTCGCTAATTTTTTTCTATTTAGCGACGTTTTGTAACACATTTAGCGATGTTTTGCTGACCTGGTAAATACTGTCATATCAGCAATTTAGCGACGTTTAGCGACATAATTAGCGACGTTCTGATACCGTTAGCAACGTATTTAGCGACATATATAAACGTCGCTAAATTGCAAAAAAAAATTATAAAAAAATCTTAAAAAATGTATGCTTGCAGTTTGTCATATAATTAGTCATATATCCTTGCAATATCACAGTTCATAAAAATAGACAGACTCGGAGCAACCCTTCGTTGAATTTTCTGGGTTTGTCGATCCCTTCGGTGGAACACTCAACACCGGTAAATTTACATACATTTAATATGAATAATAAAGTAAAAATTGAAGAAAACGACACATTGGATTTATAAATCGAGTCTCAAGAAAATTTTGTCGTAAAAATGCAATAAATATCCACACAACTGAGTGCAAGAAATAAAGTCTGAAAACCTCAATAAATGTATAATATTTATAAATGACCCAATATCATGGGTCAAAATATAAACAACCAGTAAACTGTCCTCACTCGGACTACTACAGATCTGGAGGAAGTCGGACTACTGCGGATCTGGAGGAGGATGAGCACCGACGCGCATCAGGGATAAGAACAACTCATACTGCTCCCGTGAAATCGAAACCGATGTCGATAAAGAAGGCAGTGACGTCGGTGGAGTCGGTGTCGATAAAGGCAGACTAGGAGGACGTATCAGCTCCAACGATGCTAGTCGATGGTTGTATGAATCCATGGTAGCTAATAACAGCCTCGTACTACTAGCAGTCATTAAATCCTGCATCGTCAGCTTCTCGCCCATAGATAGCTGTGATGCCTGCAGCTCCGTCACGCTGCGCTCTGTCGACGCTCTAACATCAGTAACGCCACGATCCGTCCTCTCGGTCATATCCCTGAGCTCTATGATGCTGCGCTCGAGCATATCAAATTGTGCGATGAGCGTAACATCGTCCGGCTACGGTTGAGACAGTGACTGCTCCTTCATCCTTCACATCAGCTCATCACGGAGAGACGCAATCTGACGATCAATGGTCTTCTGGACTTGGACAGACGCCGACGAGGGCTGTAGGGAATGCGCACTTGCAGCGGAGGCCCTAGAGGACAACGTCACAACATGGGCGCCATAGGATCCCGTACCGTAGTACGTACCCCTCTAGAGACCACACTAGAGGCGGTCACCCATAGCTCGTCCCCCGACGGAGCTGGAGAGGGATGTGAGGAAGTACCAGCCTTCCCTGCTGTAGGTGCACTAGCAGTCGCCCGCTCATGGTGCCTAAGATACTCGGCCTAGAAAAGTATGGATACTCGATAATTGCTAATGTATAAGGTACTTATTACTAACTACATGGATATTTATTTGCATATTTCCTAAGTTATATTAAAATTAATACAAAGTAAAATAATACTTACATAGGCCTGTGAGGCTCTTTCATCAATGAGGTTTTCATCCTTCTGATGGGTGGTCAGAAAGACGGTCAACATGTTGGCGTCCTCACCCCTCTGTACCTGTTAAAAATATATTATTTAGTACTAAAATTAAATATTTTATCCTACTATCATTTTATCGTACTTGCATTAAAATAATATATCTGAAATAAAAAATATACCAAACGACGAAAATATTTCGTCATCGGAATCGAGCCACTACACCACTTTGTTGCCTTCTTCGTAGCCGCATTGGCCTTCTCAGACCTTTCCTTGTACCTTGGATTATCGAATCTAGCCTTCATCGCAGTCCATTGCTCATGCGTGATCCAACCTTGGATCAATTTTCTTTCGCGACCATGAGCCTTCTGGTCATCCAGAGCATCACGGATCAGCTTGGCGGCGATGACATAAAACTTATGCTCGATCAACTCGGTCCGGTGAGGTGGATAGAAATATGTTTGCTACAAGAAGTAATTTAATAAGTTATATAATATGCATAAATTAGATGATTGATATTAAAATCAAATATAAGGCTCCACATAATCAGCGTGGTCGTGGACATCCATATACGACTCCACATAAGGCTCCGGCTCCGATGCTAAAGACACAAGTTCTCCGTGTGAGGTCTACTGATAGTAATTATGCGTGAAACCCCTCGAGTACAAATAATATGTCATATCCACTTCTTAGTGATATTCCAAGTTGCGATATCTCACACCAAGTTGCGATATCTCACACAAGGATACTTAATTTTGTTGCCGTCCATGTACTGAGGGAACGCCTTGGCGAACTGGAGGAACTGTTTTACCCCCTGTATGAATTCATCTCGCACACCGCACATATCATCAGGATAACGTTTGTACATCCACGAACGATGACGCATGTAGTAATTCAGATCAATTTCTAGATAATTCTGCAAAGATGATTAGATATTGTTCAAGTATATTATCCATGTATCTTGGTATATTGATATCTACTCAAGTATCTTGTGATACTAAACAAAAACTCAAATATCCTTAGATACTCAACCATAATATACATCCCCTCACTTAACACTTAAATACTTAACTTATACTAACTCACTAAACACACTCAAACACACACATGTATACAATATGCACTCACTTGCACATGGTTCAGGTATATTTTCAATTTATTTTAGATTTTTAATTTAATTTAAAATATCGTTTTAGAAAATAATTCTTTTTTATTTTATTTTATTAATGAAGTTTTATGAAATTGTAATGTTAATATTTTGAGTCTCAAAAGTTAATTCCAAAAATAATTTAAATATAATAATTATATTTTTACTAATAAACAAATTATTTTTTATTATTAAATAAGATAAATATGTTTAAACTAATTATTGGATTATGATTGATTAATTAGTATTGAAATTTATTTAATTTTAATTATTGAAAATATAGTTATCCATTGCTTCTAATAGAATATTCTCTTTTAATCCTAACCTATTTTTTCTTGAAAATTTACAATTGTATCATTGCTTTGAAACAAGCTCAACTCACTTCAGAAGATATTTACCTTCGCATTTTTTTCCAAAAAAAAATCAATTCCCAAACCCGCCATGACCTTTCCCAATCAAATTTTCCATCACAGCCAAACCCAACAGCCTCCACATACTGTGTCCGTGTACTTGTGTCTGTCCACCACCACCGTGTTAGCCGTGTCGGCCTTGGGTCCGATCTCAGTTGTCCGACTCATATTTATTTCCTTCCTGTGTCCAGTACAGCAGATACATTCTTCGTGTCCGACACATCCGGTCACATCCAGTAATCCACTAAGCCATCCTCTGTGTCCAACATCCGGACAGACCCCAATATCGACACAGCAGATCCCCGACACACCATTTCGCCCAAATGAAAACCTAACCCTAACCTCTGTTCCGGCGTCCGGAGTCGTCTGGAACCAGCTCAGTCCTCTACCGGCGACTGCAACCGCCGACGATTTCGCATCCGAACCGTGAAGCTGCCTCCAGGCTGAAACCTCGCCGATCTGCGACTCCGACCACCATCTCTGGACGGACCCGCGTCGACCCTGTCGTCGGCCGCTTCCCAAACCCCCGCTCGACCTCATGCCAGATCCGGAGCCTATCCGCCTCCAGGGAACACTCGACCGCAGTCTCTCCCCCATCTTCAGATCTCCTTCATTTTTTCCTCTCTATCATTCTCTCTCCTCGGTATTAGGAGAAATAGTTTTCATTAAGTTTTGATTAATAACTATATTTTGTTAATAATTAGGATTATTTACACTAACTACTCCTAAGTTTTGAGTTTATTACACGGGGTACTCCTATTTTTAAGCTAATTACACTAAACACCCCTATATTTTATGTTTATTACACGGGATATCCATACTTTAAGATAAAAATAAAAAGTTATAACACAAACTACTATTATTTTTTATTTTTTTTCTAAATGGAGGGGTGGTCAGTGTAATTAGTTTAAAGGTAGAAGTACTCCATGTAATAAGTCCAAAATTTAGAAATAATTAGTGTAAATAATCCTAATAATTATGGTTAGTTAATAAGTAGATTTCGGATGGAGTTATTTAATTTGGGCCCTTAATTTTCTTTAAATATGAAAGTGTTGAGCTAAGATTTATATTCAATTGGGCTTTTTAAATGTTTTAATTTTTATATATATGAGCTTAAGAGTTCAATAGGCTTTTGAAATAAATATAATTTTGGGTATAAATAAATAGACTCTTAAAAGATTTAGTGGGCCATATTTAGTAATGTAGTGCCTCGCTCCGGAATCGGGACGTGACAAGTAAGTCTTGTTTATTTATTAATTTGGTGGCCATACTTATATTTAAATAAATAAATAAGGCTACTAGTACATATAAAGAAATTATTTGGGCTTTTTTTTAGTAATAGAAATAGTTTTATTAAATATAGTTTGGGACTTCAATCTTATGGGACTATCAAATTCAATGGTTTTTATAAATATATTTATGGGATGTCTTTTTATGTTTTGGGCCGTCCCTCCTTATCTGAATTCGAATATGCTTAAATATTGAGAAAATTTGAGTTGCACGTCACTTTATTTACCATAATTCAAAGTGCATCTGACTGCTTTACCATAATGTACAATCTTTTTCACTTTCGTCTCCAACTAACTGTCAACTCCGTTGACCGTTAATTTTTTGACCGAAATATCCTTTCCATTTTTCCAGGCTTAGGAGGGGGGCTGATAATAATGGTGATTTGGTAGGGATATTTCGGTCAAAAATTAGCGGTCTTAGTTGGAGACGGAAGTGGGGGTGGTTGTACATTATGGTAAAACAGTAGGGTGCAACTTGAATTATGGTAAAACAGTGGGGTGCAACTCAATTTTTCTCTTAAATATTTAGTTTGGGCTTATATTTATAATGAGCTTTTATATAAGTATATATTTTAGACAGAGCGTTATATAAGTATTTTTAAATAGAGTTTATCTATAAGTATATTTTAAATGAGCTTTTAAAAATAATCAAATCAAGGGACAAGCCTAACCAAACTAAACCAACCATTTCTTTTAGTATAACTTGCATATTACTGAGCTTAGCTAATTTGTATATTTTTTCTGTCTGTGCAGGCCAATGCAGATATGCTATCTTCATCTCGAAATTCGTGTAGAAATTCGATTTTGGACTTCCTTATATCAAACTTGGCTATTTGGGATGTGGCATCACCCTTTTCTGGCGCACTTTGGTGCATATTGTCCTTGCCGCACTTTGGCGCATATTGTTTACTAGTCCGACCATTATTTAAACCGGATCCGAGTTGTGGAGATAGTGGGTTTGGTTGGGTTGGTGTCATATGTGGCTTGGATGGTTTGAGTGATCCAACGGTCCACATCTCAATCCTAAACCTATATATTCCAATTTCTCTCTCTTTGCTCATTATTTTTTTCCATTTCTCTCTCTTAGGTTTTCTCCCTCCCTCCGTAGGCAAGTATATCTTGCACAAAGGAAGAACCATGGATTTATCTATGCTTTTAGTTCTTAATATTTTCTGTTTATTTATAGCTGATATTGTTGGGACCGAGCACCCCTTCATCTTTAATACTTGTTGTTCTTGATTTTCTTGGTTGTAATTGCATAGACTTGAGTTTGGATCTATTGGTTCACATTTGTTTTCCTAGGATTTGATCTCCCAAAACTTCGTGTTTTACAAAACTAATTAGCTCATAGTATAGAGCAACATATTTTATGTAACTTTGCTTTTGGCCGTGCTTAATTACGAGTTCAGCTAAGTTCAGTGCTGAAACTTGATACAATATGTATACCAAAATGACTGATTGGAGAAGAAGAACAGTGCACTATGAAGAGTATGCAAGATAACCCCTTTGGCGTAGAAATACGTATATTTTACTTTGGGCGCAATGGTGTGCTGTTCCAACTCTCCATGCGTACTAATCATACTGTACTCAGTCTCTAGCAAAAGTGCGCCAGTCACACCCCTTGTGTCAGTGGCATACTTTCGAGAGAAAATCCAGTTGGCGCACTTTGGTGCGTATTAAATCAAAGTTCTCCCTGAAAAACCAAGAGAAAGTACGTCATAGTCAGTCAGCGCACTTTCTTCGCATTTGGCAATTTGACGTACTTTTTCTATGTTTCGTCAACCGGCGCACTTTTCTTATATTTGGTCTGCTCGTGCACGTTCTTCCCTCTTTGTTTCATTAGAAACGAAGTTTGGTTGGTTTCTCGATTTATGTGTTATTGATTTGTGTTCTCCTCGAATGACGAGTTTCTCGACTGTCGAACTTTGGCCTCGGATTATGTGTTTTTTTTAGCTAGCTTGCTCGTGCACTTTCTTTGAAAGCACGTCTTATTCTTGCCAGTGCACTTTTGTTAAGTTCGCCATGTTGGTTAACTTGACAAAATGTGCCACCCTTTTGTAGCTCGTGCGCCAGCCTTATTTTTGTGAGTTTGTGCGCCAACCTTACTTTTGTGTGTTTGTGCGCCAACTTGGTTTGTGCGCCTACTGTTTCCTGCACATGTCGGGTCCTTTGCTTGGTTCAATTTTTACGTTGGTTGAATGATTATGAGGATGTGGATGACTTGTATTTCGATCTTGAATGTATATGGACCTAATGACATAGTTATGACTATATGCTAAATTTTCTAAGTACCTGGCATAAGCCCTGTAGATGTGACTCTATATGCACTTGCTATTTTACTTGCTAATTAGATTACTTTTCCTTGATCACCTTATTATACGTTGGATAGAATAAGAGGCGTAGTTCAACTCGGGTGAAGTTCTGCAACCCCGGTTCTTGTTTGGTTTAAGGGTTGTGGATCTGATCTCGAGGGGTTCTCGCACTACTATTATCCTCATTCATCGATATAATAAAATGACAAATTAATGTAACCAGTAATAGACTATCATGTCCTGAATAACTTTCTACCTGATAACTTGTCTATGATCTTGATACTAGAACTTGTTCCTGCCTTGACTATTATATCTGTGATGATACACTTGATTGCACCGAGAGTGCTACTTGATATATAGTGAGCCGTCGTGCCACATAATCTTTCTACGTGATATATGTAATTATTTTCATGCACGAATCTGGTTGTTGGACAGTGACTTTAGCCGTGGCTAAATAGTATTGATTGTTGCATCACACTTGGGTAAATCCAGATTTAACTTTCGAGTGATAATATGGGTTCGTATCAAGAGTGCCCTTACTTAAGTATGATATCTAAGAAGGAATATTCATGTGACCACGACATAAGATTCTAATTAACCTAGGGTTAACTAAGCAACTTAATTGGTAGAGCATTGGGAGGGAACGGTATCTCGAGATCGTGCATGTCGTGCCACCCTAAATTAGCTGGGAGTAAAGGATGGCCACCACGGATACTGTATATCATCCGCACTAGTAGAGTGCAGTATCTGATCTAAATATAAGACCGAGCCAGTATCTTTCTTATAAAAATCCTGGAACTGTTACTGATCATTAATTAGCTCAGGGCCCTTGCAAAGGACTGGTGCAACTTTTACACATATTCTTGCTCATATATCATTGGTGCAGCCAATCCTACTCGATTATAGCACGATCTGAGGATACTCATATATTGTATTATTGGGATAACCTAAAGATCATATACCAAGCCGTAATACATGATTAGCTGTTTAAATTTGCTTGTAATATGTGCCTAGCCAGGAAAGTGGGCTATCGTGGTATGATGATTCAACCCATGTCCTTGTTTGGTTATTGGGTTGTGTCGTTGTGTTACGATACTCCATGGACTGAAGCTATACTATTTCTCCTATATTGTATCTCTGTTTGTGTATTGTGCCTTCTATTGAGTGAAATTAGGGACATAGATTGTTGTGGCATGATGGTTCAACCCATGTCCTTATTTGGTTGTTGGGTTGCACTATTGTGTTATGATAGGCTATAGACTGAAACTACGACGCAGAGTTATTTTAGCTTGACCAAAATCAAGGAACGTATTCTATCTTGATGTGATAGGGCACTTCCTATCCTTGTTTGGTAAATGGGGTATCGTATCATGTCATGGTTGGGACATATGTCGTTGATTGTTCGCTTATATATCTCATGTTATAGATCTGGTTTTATTTCTTCATTTCGTGCTTCCTTTGTGATACTTGCTATTTGGGGTCTGACCCCACTGGTTTGTATGTCTAGGTTTAGAGCCAACACATCAGGATCTAGCTTATCTCACCCTCATTGATAGCACGCACCAGAAGGATGACTGTTGAGGGTCATGAGTGGGTTCCTTTATTCACTTCTCTTCTTCTGTAAACTATATTACTTTGGACGTTTAGCCAACCGGCACCTGTTAGCCTACAAATCTGGACACTAGTTCCTTACATGACTGTATATATTCAGACTGTAGCTGACTCACTGTCATGTATACTTTGATCGTGTATTTGGTACATCATTCGGTACTGCCATATCTCTAAAGAACATTCTGATGTGGCATTTGGGATGCCTTAATGCTTATTCTGAAATGTTCTATATTATTGCTACTTGTTTGAATGAATTAGACATAGAAGTTCTTGACCCTAGGAGACTTGATTGTAGTATGCACCCCCTTGTCTGTAGACAACCTTAACACATTGCGGGTTGCTTCGGTATTCCATAGGTATGGTTGGCTGAGTCATTCCCCCGCTTTTCAGTATTCTGGATCTGGGATGTGACGGGATGTTCTAGACTCCATGGAACTGTTTGTTCCATTATTTAGGATCATCTTGGAAAGTGTAGCATCTGAACCTATTATGTGTTGACACGTTCGTGTCGTGCACGTCGACTCTAACTAAACTGAGACAAGTATATTATACTTGGATTTACTTTTACATTTATAAATGCTATTGTGAATGTTTTATGTCATTCTTGCTAGTTAGTTTGACACTATGATTCATGCACATGGACGTTCTTATTTTGATTCATGATTGAGTTGTGTAAAACCCCCTATTTCAAAAAAAATAAATAGTATTTATTATTTTTTTATTAATTAATAATTTAATTATAGTAATTATGTGCTAATTAGAAGAAATAGATTTTTAATAATTTTAATTTTAGGTGTTCGGATACTTAGAGGATTTATGGGACCATCAGAAATTTTTCAAAATTTATTTCATGTAGGAGACCCCTTGAGCAGTTGCTAGCCTAACGATGTGCATTATTCTAATCTACAAATTTTCTTATTAGTATATATATATATATATATATATATATATATATATATATATATATATATATATATATATATATATATATATATACAAATATATATATATGTATATATATATTTAAAAAGAAAAAGGAAAAGAAAAAAAATTATTAATAAACTAATAATACTAATAAATAATACTACTAATAACAATCCAATAGCACCTACTAGGAAACGTTAGCAACCAAGCAAACCTTCCCATTCCACGAGCCAGCCAGCAACCCCCTTTCCCTTATTCCACCAACGCCCCCCCTTAGCCCGCGTAAGAGTAAACCAAACCCTCTCTCTCTCTTTCCTATTCCAATATATATATATATATATATATATATATATATATATATATATATATATATATATATATATATAAAATCCTAAACCTAATCATACCAGACCCTCCTCTTCTCATCTAGACCTAGAGAGAGCCGCCACCGCAGCCAAAGAACCCCGCCAGGCCGTCCAAACAAATTCCGACGACCCCGACCCCGCGCACTGCAGATTCCCACACGAGGTACCTTTGTTCCGGAGTTGCTTTCCGTCGACTCGCTCAACCAAACGCTGTTCCGTCTTCACCGGTATGCTCACCCCTTAACCCTCTTCCATATCTGTATGATAGCAGACCTCGAACAATACGAAACCCTAGGCGAAAACAGCGCCCAAGTTGGCGCAAACAGACCGAATTCTGGTATCGCAGAAAACTGCGGTGACCACCCATGTTGTAGAGTTCGTATCTTCCACCACAGAGATCCGAATTCGATGATTCTTTTTGGTATGCGTAGACCACTTGACCTAGTTTATTTTTTGTTAAATAACCCTAGATTATTAACTGCTATGGACAGAATTAAATTTGTCACAAAACCCCGCGAACCCACTTTTCTCAAATTTTCAAAAGTTGTGAAACAGAGCGCGTCCCGCCAAACGGGACCGCCCCGCCGTGTGCCAAGTGTACCGAACGGTGCATGCAGCGTAACCGGACACATAAAAATTTATGAAAACTGATTCGGACGCGTGTGCGCGCTGGAATCAGCCCGTATCCGCAGACACACCCAGTGTCGCAACTTTTGTGGAAGTCGTGCACATTTTGTGCACGCTTGTCAGATTATGACCAAAATTATGCCACTAAACTCGTGGTAACACGTTGGTCCTGTGACCCAATTTTTAAGCAATTCTGAGACAGTTGACCAAGTCGCCAATTGGCGGGCCCCACAGTTGACTTTTTGGACGAAATTGTGCTCGGCCCATCAGAATCCATATTTGGATATACCGTTGGGTTCGTATTGACATCTAGAGTTGTTTGACCTATAATTTATCCTATTTAGAGACTGTTACCCTTGGCACGCTTTTCGGTGCAAAGTGGGCCACATGTGGACCCCGCTTTGATCCAAATTATCGTTTTGCCCCTGTGTCCAAATTGGACGAAAGAGAAGTGCTTTTTAGCTATTTTTCTTATTCTGGGAACGTTGGTGATGTTTATTTTAGCATCCGGTGACGTTCATTCTTTGGCCGTAGCTTCTGACTCTTGGAGTTGACATCGGGACATTATATTTTTGTAGCTTTCTTGCCAGGCAAGATACCTTGCCAAATTGCTTACAGTATTTTGCATGCTTAGTATATTTCTTTATATTTATTGCATTTCTGTTTATTTATTGTATGTGTAGTTTCTTTCAGTCATACTATATATTAGATATGTTGACACACACATGGCACCTAGTATCATGAGAGGACAATCATTAGACGTATGGGCTTTTAACCACTCTGGTAAACCGTAGTATATAGCTCGCACTACGAGCGTGTGTCGTGCTGGTCGCTACCCCCGCGGTATGTCGATTTTTGGAGTCTAGTTGGTCGCTACCCCCGCGGTAAGTCGATTTCTGATGTCCATTGACGTGTGTGTGAGTTGTGAGGTAGATCGAGTAGCCTACCCTTGCCCATACATCGAAAAGTTGTCCTCATTGCATTCATATAGATTGTCTTATACAGCGTACTTATTTATTTTCAAACATTATGCATGTTCACTGTATTCAAATTGGCTCGCTTTTCTATATCTTGTTATGTCCCTCTGAGGACCTGGTCCCTTGCCAGGTATAGACGACCAGGAGTATCCGCAGGAGTACGGGCCTGGACCTGACGCATTATTTTCTGCCGAGGAGGTCTTACCTTCTGAGCATCGTTGATTATCTAGCGATGGATCTTTTTAGCTGATACACTTCTGTCTTCACATTATTTTATATTGGAGATTTTATACTCATCTCTCATTTTAGTTTTAGATATAGTCCTTGGTAGTGGATTTGTCTCCACCCGACTATTATTTAGTTATTTCAGACTCCTTATTCTAGTTTAGTATTTCTTTTCTATGACTTGTTGTGTGGATGAGATTAGCATATCTGTGACTTGTGACATTATATATACCACATGTGAGTTTATATTCATATTACAGCGTACGTATAGGTTATGGTTTCCATATATTGGAGTTGCCATATCCATGCGGCTGGCATGCTTACGTGTCCTACTCCTACGTATTTTGGGACTGGGGCGTGACATATTTTTGTTGTGGCCTATGCAGGTCGAGTTAGCCGCTTCGGTTATGTAACTGTACCGAGCGGGCCTGCACCTAGGATTAGAATTTTAGATCTCATCCACACTTGACTATAACTTACCTTCCTTCCAACATGTCCTACTTAAGTGCTTGCATCCTGCTTGATTCATGTACTCTTCTTAATCCTTCGTCCATCTCTTGCAGAGAGATAAATTTTTATAACGGGCATGCCGCCACCGGGGACAACACGTCTTCAGGGGACGACGACCAATCACCAGGAGTGACCTCAACGACTCCTCTTATTCCCGGACCGGATGGACCGACTAGCAATCCAATCCCATCAACCCCTTCCACGATACCTAATGGAACTTTCCCAGCTCCACCAGCACCGCAGGATGGCCAGACACAGCTGTTCCAATTCTTTCAGATGATAATACAGGAACAGAGGCAGCAAACAGCAGAGCAGAGGCTAGAATTTCTGGCAGCACTTGAGAGAATGGCTGCACTAGCCCCTGTACCAACCCATGCACTAGTTTTAGTACCACAAGCTCGGGTTGGTTCAGTCAAGGACTTTGTGCAGATGGGCCCTAAGCCATATAAGGGCAATGAAAGTCCAAAGGAGACCACGAACTGGATTACCAATACCAAGAAGTTGTTAGAGGCATCATAATTACCTTCTGACCTATGGATGATAGGCGTGAGGACTCAGTTAGAAGGCAATGCATATTACTGGTGGGAATCAATGGAGCGCTAGTTGGGTACGCGTCAGACTTGGAAAC
This sequence comes from Iris macrosiphon, assembly GCA_036927795.1. Taxonomy (NCBI): domain Eukaryota; kingdom Viridiplantae; phylum Streptophyta; class Magnoliopsida; order Asparagales; family Iridaceae; genus Iris; species Iris macrosiphon. Next base: position 132,226,816 of record JAYESA010000004.1, on the reverse strand, counting down.
AATTCTTGGAGTGCTTTGAGAGGAAGTACTTCCCAGATACTGTAAGGGACGCATTGTACAATCAATTCCTCCATCTAGAGCAAGGGGACAAGACAGTTGATGAGTATGACGCAGAGTTTAGCCATCTCAGTAAGTATGGCACAGTCCTAATACCTAATGACTTAGAGAAGGCTAAGAGGTTTCACCGCGGGCTGACTCAGGAGCTCCAGCACTACACTAGCTCATAGTCCCGGATCTCTTATGCCGAGTTATTGACAGAGGCCAGGATTCAGGAGGCCATCAGCAAGGGAAACAGAATTCAACAGAGAAGTCACCAAGGACCAGTAAGGATACAGCAAGGAGGACCCATTCGACACCCTTTGACACGCCATCAACCAGATAGTGTCACACCATATCCAACCAAGGACCCTCGTACTTGTCACTTCTGTGGTAAGATAGGTCATATTCATAGAGACTGTCATCGTTGGTTGGGGCTGTGCATGATATGTGGATCAAGTCACCATCAAACCCGAAGATGTCCTCAGTAGAACCAGAGGTCGATGGCATTAGAATCAGGAACACCGCATATACCCTCAAGTATAGAAGACCAAAAGGATCCACCACTGCTTCTACAGTCTGCACAAATAGAGGAGACTAAACCCCAGTTGAACAACCAAAGACAGGGCCAAGCACTCATTATGACAAATATGGGAGAGCAGACCCAGGAAGACGTAGATACAGGTACGACCTTAGTTATAATTATCTTTTCATACTTATAACCCTAATGTGACACAAGATCTTAGATGTACAAATAGATGTAGAATTATATATATGGTAGTCTAGCCGTTATGAGGATATATTTATATTCTACCCAGATGGCATACACGCAATGCTAATGGATGACGTGAGTAGCAGTAGTAGTATTCTTCCCCTATCCTTATCTCGCCTTCTTGGGTGACTCATCTTCTCCTTTTTTTATTCGTTTGTTATCTCGTGCTTAACTCTTCCTATCATAGCCGTATCTTTCGTGCCATTATTAATTATTGATTTATATCAACCTCACCCATATTTTGTTAGTAAAACATAAATGTGTTAGTAATGCTTGATAACTAAGGATGAGTTCTTAATATGTATATGCACTATAGCAAGATCTGTATTCTTTATTAGTTTAATCCTTAAGTAGCACCATGTAGCATAATAGAAATTGTTAGATCATTTGAGATAGATCATACCCCTAATAGTTAGTCAAGACCTTAAGCGTTTCCCTAAAAAACTTAGACTATGCATAGGAAAGAGTTGAAGGCACTTGTTACGAACTGATGACTATGACAAATCGCTGGCGAGGTAGCAACAGTTGCAGCCAGACGATTATGGTAGAGTAGTCGAATTACTTGCAGCCATACTGGCCAGGTGGCGTGGCAGTATTAGACTATGATACTTGACGGTTACGGAAAAAGTCATAGTTATGAGATTCTAGACATGTATCCCAAGATTCTCGACCCAATAAATATAATTGCCTTACAATCTAGATAATAGCTTCAAAGAAGGTGACCACTAGTAGAATTTTGTAAGTTGGGTAGTGTAGACGAGTTAGAGGATGATAGAATAGTGTATGGACAATAGATGAGAAAGTGTTAGAATGGCAGACCATGAGTTTTAGGAGTCCTGCTAGATACCAATGTAGTGTAATAGCTATAGATATCATTATGAATATGGGTTAGTGTCAATTTCGAGGACGAAAATTTTCTAAGTTGGGTAGAATGTAAAACCCCCAATTTCAAAAAAAAATCATATTTTTTTATTAATTAATAATTTAATTATAGTAATTATGTGCTAATTAGGAGAAATAGATTTTTAATAATTTTTATTTTAGGTGTTCGGGCACTTAGAGGATTTATGGGACCATCAGGAATTTTTCGGTATTTATTTCATGTAGGAGACCCCTTGAGCAGTTGCTAGCCTAATGGTGTGCATTATTCTAATCTATAAATTTTCTTATGAGTATATATATATATATATATATATATATATATATATATATATATATATATATATATATGTATATATATATTTAAAAAGAAAAAGGAAACGAAAAGAAAAGAAATTATTAAGAAACTAATAATACTAATAAATAATACTACTAATAACAATCCAATAGCACCTACTAGGAAACGTTAGCAACCAAGCAAACCTTCCCATTCCACGAGCCAGCCAGCAACCCCTTTTCCCTTATTCCACCAACGCCCCCCCCCCTTAGCCTGCATAAGAGTAAACCAAACCCTCTCTCTCTCTTTCCTATTCCAATATATATATATATATATATATATATATATATATATATATATATATATATATATATATATATATATATATATATATTATATTTATAAAACCCTAAACCTAATCATCCCAGACCCTACTCTTCTCATCTAGACCTAGAGAGAGCCGCCACCGCAGCCAGTGAACCCCGCCAGGCCATCCAAACAAATCCCGACGACCCCGATCCCGCGCACTGCAGATTTCCACACGAGGTACCTTTGTTCCGGAGTTGCTTCCCGTCGACTCGCTCAACCAAACGCCGTTCCGTCTTCACCGGTATGCTCATCCCTTAACCCTCTTCCATATCTGTATGATAGCAGACCTCGAACAACACAAAACCCTAGACAAAAATAGCGCCCAAGTTGGCGCAAACAGACCAAATTCTGGGATCGCAGAAAACTGCGGTGACCACCCATATTGCAGAGTTCGTATCTCCCACCACAGAGATCCGAATTCGATGATTCTTTTTGGTATGCGTAGACTACTTGATCTAGTTTATTTTTTGTTAAATAACCCTAGATTATTAACTGCTGTGGACAGAATTAAATTCGTCACAAAACCCAGCGAACCCACTTTTCTCAGATTTCCAAAAGTTGCGAAACAGAGCACGCTCCGCCAAACGGGACCGCTCCACCGTGTACCAAGTGTACCGAATGGTGCACACAGCATAACTGGACATGTAAAAATTTGTGAAAACTGATTTGGACGCGTGTGCGCGCCGAAATCAGCCCATATCCGCGGACACACCCTGTGTCGTAACTTTTGTGGAAGTCGCGCGCATTTTGTGCACGCTTGTCAGATTGTGACGAAACTTGCGCCACTAGACTCGCGGTAACGCGCTGGTCCTGTGACCCAATTTTTACGCAATTCTGAGACAGTTGACCAAGTTTCCAATTGGCGGGCCCCAAAGTTGACTTTTTAGGCAAAATTGTGTTCGGCCCATCGGAATCCACATTTGGACATACCATTGGGTTTATATTGACATATAGAGTTGTTTGACCTATAATTTGTCCCATTTAGAGACTGTTACCATTGGCACGCTTTTTGGTGCAAAGTGGGCCACATGTGGACCCCGCTTTGACCCAAAATTACCGTTTTGCCCCTGTGTCCAAATTGGACGAAAGGGAAGTGCTTTTTAGCTATTTTGCTTATTCTGGAAACGTTGGTGATGTTTATTTTAGCATCCGGAGATGTTCATTCTTTGGCCGTAGCTTCTGACTCTTGGAGTTGACATCGGGATATTATATTTTTGCAGCTTTCTTGCCAGACAAGATACCTTGCCAAATTGCTTATAGTATTTTACATGCTTAGTATATTTCTTTATATTTATTGTATTTTTGTTTATTTATTGCATGTGTAGTTTCTTTCATTCATACTATATATTAGATATGTTGACACACACATAGCACCTAGTATCATGAGAGGACAATCATTAGGCGTATGGACTTTTAACCACTCTGGTAAACCATAGTATATAGCTCATACTACGGGCGTGTGTCGCGCTGGTCGCTACCCCCACGGTATATCGATTTCTGGAGTCTAGTTGGTCGCTACCCCCGCGGTAAGTCGATTTCTGATGTCCATTGACGTGTGTGTGAGTTGTGAGGTAGATCGAGTAGCCTACCCTTGCCCATACGTCGAAAAGTTGTCCTCATTGCATTCATATAGATTGTCTTGTACAACGTACTTATTTATTTTCAAACATTATACATGTTTACTGTATTCAAATTGGCTTGCTTTTCTGTATCTTGTTATGTCCCTCTGAGGACCTGGTCCCTTGCCAGGTATAGACGACCAAGAGTATCCGCAGGAGTTCGGGCCTGGACCTGACGCATTATTTTCTGCCGAGGAGGTCTTACCTTCTAAGCATCGTTGATTATCTAGCGATGGATCTTTTTAGCTGATACACTTCTGTCTTCACATTATTTTATATTGGAGATTTTATACTCCTCTCTCATTTTAGTTTTGGATATAGTCCTTCGTAGTGGATTTGTCTCCACCCGACAATTATTTGGTTATTTCAGACTCCTTATTCTAGTTTAGTATTTCTTTTCTATGACTTGTTGTGTGGATGAGATTAGCATATCTTTGACTTGTGACATTATATATACCACATGTGAGTTTATATTCATATTACAGCGTACGTATGGGTTATGGTTTTCATATATTGGAGTTGCCATATCCATGTCACTACCACATTTCGAAAACAGGGATATTTTCGACTTTTTACAATATTTAATATTTTGGTATTTACAATTAATTAAATTGCATGATAATATTTTTATTTAAATAATTATGTGAGATGTGTGATTAAATATAGTATTAGATGCAGTGTTCATTTATTTTTAGCTAGCAGACTTGACCTAGAAGCCAGTAGATGAACACCTGTCGGAATTATGGAATTTTTGTATTTAATTATCTAGTTAGAATTTAATTCTTGGAGTTTGTAATTAATTACCGTATTTTTATTTAATATTTTTGTGCATTGCCTTTGCTTCGATAATTGGAGCGCTACCCTAGCTTTTGTCTTCCAACAAAATTCACAATCTTTCCCTAGACATGCCCGCCTTCCATTCTGCTATTTTTACAACTCATAATTATGCTCCCTGTACATTATTTCTAGCCGCACAAAAATCGTCGCAGACGTTATTTAATAAATCCCTATTTTGTATCGTTGTGCGTTCTAATTAAAATTGGGGACAATCCTGACCGATTTTTCGTACGGCCTAAATTAGGGTAATATTCTGTTCTGAGTCTTCTTCATTATCGGTATTGATGACCTGACCTGATTTTGGCCCCGTGTACTCCTAATTAATTTTAGAACGCAACTTGCATTTTATTCTAATTAAATTGAGGATACTATTTAAACCAATTCTGAAAATCCTAATTTAATTCCAGCGCCCTGCTATTTGAGCCCACACCAAACTTACAGCGTTCCCTAACCCTACAAAACACCAAACACCGAATCGCCCGCCAAATTTTTGTCATTTCATGCGTCTGTGCAAATACCCAAATTTAAGGGGGCTAATTTGCATATTTGCATTTTTGTGTCAACACCCATTTGATTAAACCAATGAGGGAGCCCTATTAATTTTTATTGAATCATCACCCTCATTCCCATATGAGAAAATCAATTCATGACCAATCTGAACCACCCATTTAATTGGGTGCATCCTCACCTTTGATTTACCCACACCCTCATCCTATTTAATGTCTTGTCACCATCAACCCTAATCCCTAGAAAACCTAGGTAACCCCACCCTCCTCAAGCCTCCACAACAGTAGCCTCATTCTAAATTTTTCTCCATTCTTTTCTTCTTCTCCTTCTTCCTTTCTCCTTCTCTTTTCTTTTTCTTCTTCTTCTTCTTCTTCTTCCTTCCCTTAGTTTTTGAATTCAAATAGAGGGGGGGGGGGGGAAATCTTCACATCTTCCATCTTCTGTGCTCCGGCCACCCGGCCATACCCCGGTGGCAACCTGCACCTCCCCTCACTCCCTGATCCGGTGGACTTCCCCCTCCGGCCTCCCACCATCAAAGCGACCTCGGCTTCTCCTATTCCCTTCCCCAACCCGAACACCTTCACTGATCTCCGGCGGCCGAAGTCCCAGCCCGGAGCTCCCTCTGCCATTGCTCCGGCTGCTCCTCCACTTCCCCCTCTGCTGTTCAACCCTGGCAGCTCTCCTCCATCCCCCTCGCGTCAGTCGACCTCGGAGCATCCTCCCCTCGCACCACCAACCGAGACCCCGGCGGTCGCTGCTCAACTCCGGCGGTCAACCATCAGCCGACCCCGGCCATCAACAACTCCCACCACCACCAACATCATCTCCTCCCTCTGTGCTTCTCCCCCTCCGGTCAGCCAGTGCTCCGGCACCGCCCCGGACAAGTCCCCGACTTCCCCTCTGTCTCCGGTGAGCGGCCAACAGAAACTCCGGCCATTTTTTGGCCAGCTCAAACCCTCTGTGAGTTCTTCTTCTCCCATCTTCCTTCTCTCTCTCTCTCTCTCTCTCTCTATATATATATATATATATATATATATATATATATATATATATATATATATATATATATATATATATATGTATATATACATATATATACACATAATGTATTAAAGATATGTATAAGTATTATTTAAATAGATGTTAATACTTGAATATGTATTTGTATATATTAATGTGTAGGTATATGTGTATAGTATTATTTTATTAATATTTAATTGTATAATTATAGCATGTAGAATTAATTGTATATGTATGTGTAAATTAATCGTATCGGTATGTATTTAATTAACTGTATATGTAATTATTAATTAATGTTTTATACGCTTATATGTACACTGGTATTTTCCATAAAAATTGTACTTTATAAAATGTACACTAGTGTAATTAATGTATATGTATGTATATAGGATCATTTCATATAATATGTATTAATAAAATGTATACTAGGTATAATTTCAATTAATGTTTTAGTATCTGTATTGTTAATTTTAATGATGGTATACATATACATATGTTTTGTATAAGTAATTAGTATATTCTTAATATATATTTTGTATAAGCATTTAGTATATTCTTAGCATATAATTGGTATGTATATGCATACATATATATATATATATATATATATATATATATATATATATATATATATATATAGTATAAACTCTATGGGTGTATTAGTCTTGGTATATTTTAATAATGATGTTAACAATATATATATAGTAAATTGTATTTTGGCATATATATGGTACATAAATAATTATTCAACTAATATATATATATTATACATGAATTAAATGGTATATATATATATTGTATATGTATTCATTTTTGGTGCAAGTATATATATGGTAGGTATTAATGTTAGTTAAATAGGTAGTGTGTCTTATATATATATTAAATGATCCTAGGTGGCCAGTATCATACCTAGAGTAGTCCCAAATTCAGTGTTTATAGACTGTGTGTTAGCGTAGCATCTGATGCAAATGTGGTTTTGCTTGTGATATGTTATAGGACTGTTGGTTCACCCAGGGGATACTCTGGAACAGGACATCCATAAATACCAGCTAAGGACCCAAGGCAAGTACATTCTCTGATAATTTCCAATTTCTTGATAATTTCTATAAGTTCAATAATCTTGAAATGTTACAACTGAATCTTTGACACAGTGCTACACGGACTGGTATAGCTTGGATCTGCAGTCATGAGATGTTACATTGATTATCGTATTGACATTGTACACAACATGTATATTAGATATCGTATATGATAGACTGGACTTGCTCGTGTATCGTGACGTGTCATGGTTGGATCCACAGTACTAGTTGGGGGCGGGGAAGTAGTTAGTAAGAAATGTGATCATAACCTCTTATTGTAGTGTAGAACAATGTAAGTGTTAATCATGCTCTTCACCCATGATTAGCCAGGCCCTGTAGCTATCGTACATGTTCCCAAGCCGATCACATTTTGAAACTACTATTTCAAACACTTAGAATAGATTACAGTTCCCTATTTTAAATCATATACTACATCACCGTATATGATACTGTTCCTTGTTCTTTCCATTTTCATACATGCACTGACTGTACCATGTTGCCTATTGCTCGTCTCTTTACATTGTCTGTCTCTCTTTAATTGCCATTGCATTTATTTCACTGCCTTCTCAGTAGCTAGCATTACATGTTTATTGCTTATAGTCCTTATCAATTATATGGAACTGTTATTTGAGATTTGTACTTTGCTCCTTCCTGACTGAAAATATTTTTCCAGACTATGCCTTAGAGGACCGCTGTCCGACACTTTATGGACCATATGGTGAGTAGCTGCAGACTTGGTAGATTAGTTGTGATTCCGGGAGGTCTAGCCGGAAATTACTATTTTTTTTGTTAGTTCTTTAAGTAGACTATTTGGTACCGGATTTGTCTCCGACAATTTTTGATGACTTGGATAATTGTTGAGTTAAGTTATTGCTTTTTGACTTGTGTTGTATTTAATTTCTGTTCGATATCTTATCGTGCTGTAATCCTGTGATTGAGTATGTGTTCATTTTATTTGTGTCATCCGTGCCTCCTTATGGAGATTGGATGCTTGTGTGAGATTGGCTAGATAGTATCATGACCTTGACAGCGTTCTACCGCCGATGCTGCGGCGTAGGCTGGACGTACCCACGTACTCGTGCCCCTAAACCGGGTGCGGGTCGTGACACATTTTTAGTGGTGGCCCATGCAGGTCAGGCTTCGCGAGTTGTGCGATGTCGTAGTAGTGTGGCATCTTTGTTACACTATTGCGTGCCTGCGATAGAATCTAGGACATAAGATACTAGGATGAGAGCGAATACTCAATCACAATTCCTTGAGAGATTCCTGGGATGACCCCTGAGAATCTTGTTAAAACTTTCAATTTAAAATCATTCCCTTGTTCCGTCCATTCTCACTTATTGATATTGAATTTGATTGTTGTTGATTAGTTATTAAGTTAGGATTTTGGTTCATTGTAGGGTTTGATTTCATGTCAAGATGAATTTACAGACTGAATTATGGTATTATCTGATAACGCATGTCGATGAGGACAGTAAAAATGATTAACATTAGAGCTATTGGACTACAGAAGGTGGATTTAAATCTTTAATTGAAGACTAAAAATAAATTGCAAATTTTTGGAATTTTTAGAAGTGAGATGTTGTTATAAAAACTTTTTGAGGATTCAGATTCGATTCAATAAACCTAGACAAGTCTGTAAGGATTTTTATGGTTAAGTTTTTTTTTTTACTTCAGTAATTAGATAATTGGTCTTGAGGAAGTGTATGCATTTACTTTAAAATTTTCGAGGAGTTAGTTTCGAGCACTTTATTTGGAGGATAAAATCTTATAGTGGGAGAGATATATTAGTATATAGTAAATAAGATGCATGTGTAAGAATCTGTTGGCTTGAGCATAATTGAGATTTCACTGCAACTGACTTAAGTGTTCATCTAGGATGATATTAGAGAGAGCAGTACTTAGTATGGTGTGTTGCATTTGATATGCACTTGAGTGATAAGGATAACTAGTATCAGCGATTGCAGTAGGTAAGGAAGCTAGCAGTGAGTGTGCTTGTGGTAGAACTGTGGTACTTAGAGGGATATAAGTATCAGACCATGGATGCATCTTTGATCTGTGCAATCACAACTAGGATTTTTTTCTTTCAATCTTTTATCTTGAATGTTGCTTCTCTAGAACTGTACTGTCCTTCCTTGATGATATCGCATTTTTGCCTAAATTGATTCTTTGGGATCTGTCTTCAGGATGTCACCGCAGATACGATCTATGAGAGCGGGAACATCAGCTTTAGAGGGGTCTGCCACCTCTCTACCTGAGGGACAGACAGCCGTAGTTTCCCCTATATCTCCGGTGCATGTAGGAGTGTCTGCACTTTTCGGGGATCCTCCTCTCCCACCTGTTCAGAGGATAGCCACAGCTGTGACGGACAACCTTCCTCCTCCACCGACTCCGATTCCCGGAGGTTTGCCCATTGACGGGACACAGATGTTTACCTTGATCCAAGGCATGGTAGATGCCCAGAGAGTGACGACAGACGCTCAGCGAGTTCAAGCTGAGGCTCAGAGGGTGCAAGCAGAAGCGCACCAGGCACAAACCGAGCTGATGAAAGAAAACATGGAGAATGCCCATCAAATGACTCTCCAAGCTTGGAGAAAGTAGCACAGTACCAGCAGTTTCCTGGCCAGCAACAGCAGAGATCAGGCACTATAGTGGATTTCAAGAGGATGATGCCTCGAGAGTTCAAAGGCACCGAAGGGATACTCTACGCTGACGACTGGCTAGAGGATATAGAGAGGAGCCTGCGATTGACCCAGATTCCGGAGAACTTGCAGATAGAAGTCGCTGGCAGTCAGATGTTCGATATCGCACTCACGTGGTATCGTACGGAGCCGAGAATTACTGCGCAAGGACTTACTTGAGAGACCTTCAAAGAGCTCTTTAAGGAGAAGTTCTTTCCCGACGTGGCATTGGGAACCTTGGAAAGTCAGTTTCATGACTTGGTTCAAGGAAATATGTCGGTCGACGAGTATGCTGCAGAATTCTGTAGATTGAGCCGTTTTGCATCGTCCATGATTCGGAAACCAGGAGATCGAGCCCGGAAATTTAGAAAGGGACTGACGAGAGAGATTAGGTCGCGCACTTCTGGTCGTCGTACCGCTACCTTTGAGGCTATCTTGATGGATGCCCAGATTGCAGAAGAGGATCTGGATCTCAGGCCTAAGAGGAGTCACAATACTTTTGGAGATACGAATGGTAGCACAGGACCAGCCAAGCATCCCCGTATTCAGCACCAACAGCAGTACCAAGTACCATTTCATATTCAGCAACAACCATGGACATTTCAGCATCCACCGCAGTACCTAGCACCAGTTCCTATCCAGCAACATCCATAGGCGTATCAGTATCAATAACAGTACCAGGCACCAGTCCGTGTTCAGCATAATCAGCAACAGCCTCCGAGAGAGACACAGCAGACTTGTCATTTCTGTAAGAAGCCAGGTCACCTTTGGGAGAGCTGTAGAACGAGACTAGGACTTTGTTTGCACTGCGGCGCTGCGGGACATCGAGTAAGAGATTGTCTTCTAGTCCCTTATCTTCCCGGCCAGCGCGCAGCTTCAGATTATAGAGATCCAGTTAGGCTACCTGTGGAACCGTATATTGCTCAGCACCCGCGAAGGGAACCACCCCAGCAGGGCGGGGCATTTGCGATGACGGTCGAGGAGACCGATACTGCAGGTAATGTATTAGCAGGTTCTGTTCTTTTCTTCCTTCTGTTCCTCTCTATTTTGATTGATTGATTGATTCCTTAATACAAGTTGTATGCATGATTTTTTGTTAGAATGTAGTTAGTAGTACACCCTGATACAGAGACTGCAATACCATGATAAAAGATACCATGACCGTACATATTTCCCTTAGATTGCATGTTGTATGATTATAGGAAAGATTTTTTCTTAGACCATGAATATTGGGGTTTAACCATGAACAAGATTCATGAAGGAGTTATGACTTGACAAGAGAGGCAAGATGATTAAATTCGAGGATAACCATTGATTTAAATAGAGGGTTAAGAAATTAACATTTCATAATTGGTGGTTTATTAATTCCAGGAAGATTATGACATATTTAAATTGGTTATTAAATTTGGAAATTTTGAGATTTATCAATATAATTATTGAATTGCAAGTTATGAATTTAAAAAATTTATATGGGATGTTGCAATTAGAAAATCCTTAAGTATCGCATTGTTAAGTATTTTGAGGAAAGAGGAAATCGAGGAATAAAATTTTTGATGGATAAATATTTAAATTTAAACTTTTGGACGAGATTACATATGTGCATTGATTAAAATCAAATTTGAGGAGTGGATATTAAATTTCGAGTATTGAATTATTATCTAAAAATTTTGGGGGATTTTTTTTTTTTTTGATAAAAATAGACTTTGATTCTATTTCGAGGATTTTTCAGGAATGCAATAATTTCAGAATTTTTGACAAATTGTGAAAAGACCTTGTGGATTATTAACTGATTTCGTGGTTGAAGAATTTAAAATTTGAGGGAAATAATAATGTGTATGATTAAACACTACTATGAGGATTTGAAATTTCGAGGACGAAATTCTTTTAAGGAGGGTAGACTTGTCACTACCACATTTCAAAAATAGGGATATTTTTGACTTTTTACAATATTTAATATTTTGGTATTTATAATTAATTAAATTGTATGATAATATTTTTATTTAAATAATTATGTGAGATGTGTGATTAAATATAGTATTAGATGCAGTGTTCATTTATTTTTAGCTAGCAGACTTGACCTAGAAGCCAGTAGATGAACACCTGTCGGAATTATGGAATTTTTGTATTTAATTATTTAGTTAGAATTTAATTCTTGGAGTTTGTAATTAATTACCGTATTTTTATTTAATATTTTTGTGCATTGCCTTTGCTTCGATAATTGAAGCGCTACCCTAGCTTTTGTCTTCCAACAAAATTCACAATCTTGTCCTAGACATGCCCGCCTTCCATTCTGCTATTTTTACAACTCATAATTATGCTCCCTGTACATTATTTCTAGCCGCACAAAAATCGTCGCGGACGTTATTTAATAAATCCCTATTTTGTATCGTTGTGCGTTCTAATTGAAATTGGGGACAATCCTGACCGATTTTTCGTACGGCCCAAATTAGGGTAATATTCTGTTCTGAGTCTTCTTCATTATCGGTATTGATGACCTGACCTGATTTTGGCCCCGTGTACTCCTAATTAATTTTAGAACGCAACTTGCATTTTATTCTAATTAAATTGAGGATACTATTTAAACCAATTCTGAAAATCCCAATTTAATTCCACCGCCCTGCTATTTGAGCCCACACCAAACTTACAGCGTCCTCTGACCCTACAAAACACCAGACACCGAATCGTCCGCCAAATTTTCGTCATTTCATGCGTCTGTGCAAATACCCAAATTTAAGGGGGCTAATTTGCACATTTGCATTTTTGTGTCAACACCCATTTGATTAAACCAATGAGGGAGCCCTATTAATTTTTATTAAATCATCACCCTCATTCCCACATGAGAAAATCTATTCATGACCAATCTGGACCACCCATTTAATTGGGTGCATCCTCACCTTTGATTTACCCACACCATCATCCTATTTAATGTCTTGTCACCATCAACCCTAATCCCTAGAAAACCTAGGTAACCCCACCTTCCTCAAGCCTCCACAACCGTAGCCTCATTCTAAATTTTTCTCCATTCTTTTCTTCTTCTCCTTCTTCCTTTCTCCTTTTCTTTTCTTTTTCTTCTTCTTCTTCCTTCCCTTAGTTTTTGAATTCAAATATAGGGGGGGGGGGAACCTTCACATCTTCCATCTTCTGTGCTCCGGCCACCCGGCCACACCCCGGCGCAACCTGCACCTCCCCTCACTCCCTGCTCCGGTGGACTTCCCCCTCCGGCCTCCCACCATCAAAGCGACCCCGGCTTCTCCTATTCCCTTCCCCGACCCGAACACCTTCACTGATCTCCGGCGGCCGAAGTCCCAGCCCGGAGCTCCCTCTGCCATTGCTCCGGCTGCTCCTCCACTTCCCCCTCTGCTATTCAACCCCGGCAGCTCTCCTCCATCCCCCTTGCGTCAGCCGACCTCGGAGCATCCTCCCCTCGCACCACCAACCGAGACCCCGGCGGCCGCTGCTCAACTCCGACGGTCAACCATCAGCCGACCCCGGCCATCAACAACTCCCACCACCACCAACATCATCTCCTCCCTCTGTGCTTCTCCCCCTCCGGTAAGCCAGTGCTCCGGCACCGCCCCGAACAAGACCCCGACTTCCCCTCTGTCTCCGACGAGCGGCCAACAGAAACTCCGGCCATTTTCCGGCCAGCTCAAACCCTCTGTGAGTTCTTCTTCTCCCATCTTCCTTCTCTCTCTCTCTCTCTCTCTATATATATATATATATATATATATGTGTATATATACATATATATACACATAATGTATTAAAGATATGTATAAGTATTATTTAAATAGATGTTAATACTTGAATATGTATTTGTATATATTAATGTGTAGGTATATGTGTATAGTATTATTTTATTAATATTTAATTGTATAATTATAGCATGTAGAATTAATTGTATATGTATGTGTAAATTAATCGTATAGGTATGTATTTAATTAACTGTATATGTAATTATTAATTAATGTTTTATACGCTTATATGTACACTGGTATTTTCCATAAAAATTGTACTTTATAAAATGTACACTAGTGTAATTAATGTATATGTATGTATATAGGATCATTTCATATAATATGTATTAATAAAATGTATACTAGGTATAATTTCAATTAATGTTTTAGTATCTGTATTGTTAATTTTAATGATGGTATATATATACATATGTTTTGTATAAGTAATTAGTATATTCTTAATATATATTTTGTATAAGCATTTAGTATATTCTTAGCATATAATTGGTATGTATATGCATACATATATATATATATATATATATATATATATATATATATATATATATATATATATATATATATATATATATATATATATATATATATATATATATATAGTATAAACTCTATGGGTGTATTAGTCTTGGTATATTTTAATGTTAACAATATATATATAGTAAATTATATTTTGGCATATATATGGTACATAAATAATTGTTCAACTAATATATATATATATTATACATGAATTAAATGGTATATATATATATTGTATATGTATTCATTTTTGGTGCAAGTATATATATGGTAGGTATTAATGTTAGTTAAATAGGTAGTGTGTCTTATATATATATTAAATGATCCTAGGTGGCCAGTATCATACCTAGAGTAGTCCCAAATTCAGTGTTTATAGACTGTGTGTTAGCGTAGCATCTGATGCAAATGTGGTTTTGCTTGTGATATGTTATAGGACTGTTGGTTCACCCAGGGGATACTCTGGAACAGGACATCCATAAATATCAGCTAAGGACCCAAGGCAAGTACATTCTCTGATAATTTCTAATTTCTTGATAATTTCTATAAGTTCAATAATCTTGAAATGTTACAACTGAATCTTTGACACTGTGCTACACGGACTGGCATAGCTTGGATCTGCAGTCATGAGATATTACATTGATTATCGTATTGACATTGTACACGACATGTATATTAGACATCGTATATGATAGACTGGACTTGCTCGTGTATCGTGACGTGTCATGGTTGGATCCACAGTACTAGTTGGGGGCGGGGAAGTAGTTAGTAAGAAATGTGATCATAACCTCTTATTGTAGTGTAGAACAATGTAAGTGTTAATCATGCTCTTCACCCATGATTAGCCAGGCCCTGTAGCTATCGTACATGTTCCCAAGCCGATCATATTTTGAAACTACTATTTCAAACACTTAGAATAGATTACAGTTCCCTATTTTAAATCATATACTACATCACCGTATATGATACTGTTCCTTGTTCTTTCCATTTTCATACATGCACTGACTGTACCATGTTGCCTATTGCTTGTCTCTTTATATTGCCTGTCTCTCTTTAATTGCCATTGCATTTATTTTACTGCCTTCTCAGTAGCTAGCATTACATATTTATTGCTTATAGTCCTTATCAATTATATGGAACTGTTATTTGAGATTTGTACTTTGCTCCTTCCTGACTGGAAACATTTTTCCAGACTATGCCTTAGAGGACCGCTGTCCGACACTTTATGGACCATATGGTGAGTAGCTGCAGACTTGGTAGATTAGTTGTGATTCCGGGAGGTCTAGCCGAAAATTACTATTTTTTTGTTAGTTCTTTAAGTAGACTATTTGGTACCGGATTTGTCTCCGGCAATTTTTGATGACTTGGATAATTGTTGAGTTAAGTTATTGCTTTTTGACTTGTGTTGTATTTAATTTCTGTTCGATATCTTATCGTGCTGTAATCCTGTGATTGAGTATGTGTTCATTTTATTTGTGTCATCCGTGCCTCCTTATGGAGATTGGATGCTTGTGTGAGATTGGCTCGATAGTATCATGACATTGGCAGCGTTCTACCACCGATGCTGCGGCGTAGGCTGGACGTACCCACGTACTCGTGCTCCTAAACCGGGTGCGGGTCATGACAATCCATGCTGCTGGCATGCTTACGTGTCCTAGTCCTACGTATTTTGGGGCTGGGGCGTGACAAGTTGCATACGTGTCGTGACTCGTGATTATCCAAAATTTGATGCGTATCCTAGTTGTGATGGGTGTTATTCGTGTCTTGACATCGTGAGCATTACATCATACTTTGTGATTATCTGTATTCGTGATATGTATTTATCTGTATCATGATTTATGACTATACGTTCTTCGTGAGTCGTAATTATCCATTTTTCGTGATTCTTGACTAGCTATTTTTCGTGATCGCTATGAGAGAGAGAGAGAGAGAGAGAGAGTCGGACGGAAGAATACACTAGTAGATACGTGGACACCCCAATTTTTCTATTCGATCTGATACATAACAGTTGCACACTTCATGTACGACGTATCATATTAACCTAGCTCCCACATATCGAACCTTATATTTTAGGGCATACGGTATTATTGTTTTTGTCAGGGTAGAACCAATAGAGGAACACGAGGAGCAACATGTACCAAAAGCTCCAGTACCTCCGGTCGTACCAGTAGTGCCAGTAGCACTTGATACCCTAGCATTATTGGAATTATACAAGGAGTGATGACAATGCAACAACATCAGTAGCTTCAGCAGCAAGAGTAGAATGTCTTATTGAACCAAGGATTACATACATGTTTGATAATAAACGAAAGAAATAAAACAAGCTTTATACGAAACCCTCTCTTTGGTTTATAAACAAGAAGTACAATTAATCCTATACAAGGATGTCAAGTACAAATTTTAATCTGGGTAAATATTGCTATAGGTGTCTGATCTGCGGTCGATCACTTTGTCTCTTGGACCACACGATGATGAAGAAGTGCTGTAGAAGACGGAGTAGCTTCAAAGATTGCAGGAGGAAGTGGATGCTCGATGCCAAAATCGTCGATCACTGCTCTCTGTCTGTGCTCTGGATTCTTCTCTCTCTCAGAAATTAATTTCCGACTTTCGACCTTAATTCTTCGACTCTGGAATTTGCGACCCTGGACCTCTATCAATAGAGGTCTCTATTTATAGGGTTTTAGTGACAGTAACCGTCCAGTCGGCGTAGAAGCCGGATAATGGAGAGTATGGCACTTTTTACGCGACGGTTATAATATCTGCCACCCACGTATAAATGATCTTCTGAATCTACATGTGACGCATGTCCCATCATGAGATAATGCGTATAACTGCTGCGAAGATCACAGCATACGAACCAAGTAGGTAGCTGTCCCTCGGTAGAAAAGGTTGGCGTAGAAGCCAATAACTGTCACCATGGCGTAGAAGCCAAATAGTTGTCAAACTGGCGTAGAGGCCAGGTAGGCGTAGAAGCCAAGTAGGCGTAGAAGCCTGATGCTGCATGGATAGGTGGCTAGCGTAAAAGATAGCTGATCCTCCTTCCTTGACTGAGGTCTTGAGCGTATTCTGGACCAAATAGCCTTATCATGCACAAATGCAAATATAGCCCGAGTTAGCGTATTCTGAGGAGATAGCATACGACGTACTCTTTATAGTTGAAAGTAGCTCGGTTGGCGTATTTCAAAGAGATAGCGTACAACATGCTCCCATAGCTGAAAATAGCCTGATGGCGTAATATGTAGAGGTGATGATGTTGACGTATTAGCCGTAATTATGGCTCGCCCAGTCTTTGAAAATATAACCAAATCTCGTGCATTAAATGCAGAGATCTGCCCCCATTCTGAGCATTAAATGCAGAGACGTGCCTCGAGCTCTGTACGAAGAGCAGCTTTTGACGTGGCAGTTCGTTTTGTCTTCTACTGAGCGTAACAGCTCACATCTGCCTGTGTAAAACTAGGCAGCGTATTCCCTTGTATGCGTAAAAGCACTTTGTATCAGGAAAACGTCACTAAACGACGGTTTGGGTCTCTATGCCGTACCATCATTACAGCCGTCGTCTGGATAGTCGTGAAGTACTCTTTGTCAGGAGTCAGGTTTACTGCATGATCTGACAGATTCATTCGAGGAATATGAAGAGTTCTCCGTATGACTTCCTATTGCATTAAAAGCGAGTAGGTTTTTACGCCAAAGTGGCGATGTAACAACCTTTTTACGCCGAAGCAGCCTGGAAATACTACATTACGCGGGGTTGTCCTGGAGCTTATATTTTACGCTGTACTAGCGATGAAGCTCTGTTGTACGCCGATGGCTCTGAAGTCAAGTCTTACGCCATACAGCACTTAAATACTGCGTATAACTCTGCAACGTATTTTTTATGCTTCTACAAGACCCCCTTCAAAAATTTCAAATTCCTCGTAATTTGAAACACTTTGAATGAAGCATGAAACGGTCAAGTCTGACTCGTTCCTCGAGGCTGATTTCTTGGCAAATTTTTGGGGATTTGTTGGGATTCGGAGTGTTCTCTTTTGCCTATATAAAGGCTGATGAGTTAACCTGTTCTTCCCATATTTCTTTCACCACACAGAGATGATTGCCGGAGTTCATCGGGTCAACTTAAAGAAGAAGACCATGTTCTTCCTGCATGTAAGGAGCCGAAAAAGAAGGCGTCTTCGAGCAAATATCCTCTGCAACGATGGATCATGGAAGGATATCATAGCTTCCTTTGCTCGGGATAATCAGCAACTTCATATGGTGATTCGTCCAGGAGAGAGGAAGAGTCACATTCGACCACACAGCTTGCAAGTTATATTTTCTTTCGTCGTTCGTGGACGAGGGCAGACAAACTAGCCCTGTCTTCAAGTATTAAGTTGGGTCTAAAACCTCAACTCAATCTGTCATGGCGTATGGAGGAAGGGTTCTTGAATTATTTATACAGGCCCAGTTTTGTATCCTCCCGCCATTTTTTATTTTCTTGTTCATCGACTGTGGAAGTCAATGAACTGTTGTAGAAGACGAAAAAGATCTCCACTAATACGAGAATCTGGCAGAACAGACTCTTGGTGTGATCTTTAAATGAAGATGGAGAATCCATTGTAGACGGGATTTTTCTCATATGTAATCATGAAGATAAAAAACCCTTTGTAGACTAGATTTTTCTCATATGTAATCATGATTAATAAAATCGTCTTCTTTTACGCATCCGATGATTTTGCTATATTCTTTGCTGTGATGAAGTCTGAATATGTGTAGCTTCGCCACGTCTGAATAACTTTACGCCGACTCTGATAAAAAGAGTATCTGATCTCGTCCCGTCTTTTACGCGTAACTGAGGATGCATAGAAAACTGCTTAACATTTAAGTCGAATATTCGAACTGTCATGATATTTTGAACGAGGAATTGCGTAGAATTCTAAAATTATCACTTCTCTGATAAGAAGAATTCTTATTCAGACCATCATCTTCAAGAATGATTTCCCAAAAATCCCTTGGAATAGGGCGAGAAATGGCTGTCCAAACTGAGTCACCATCTTGAACTGTAGAGAAAATATTCAGACTGGATTTTTGGATGAACTTTCAAGACCCAAGAAGAAGAGTCATTTTTAATGCTGAACTCTGTATGCTTTGGGTACTTGGAATATTTTGAGGCCAATAAGGAGCATCTCCTGCGTGAACCCTTACAATTTTTTGTCTTGAGATTTGTTCAGATATACGCATACTATGGCCTGCGTATTTTAAAATATGCGGAAAGTCATAGATCCGTAGTGTAGATGAGCATAAAATCATAAGTTTGTAGCCTCTCGAGCATAAAAGCTGCTGAGCATAAGAGCATCCGGACGTAAAACTGTAGATTTGTAGCCTCTGACAAGAAAACTTCCGAGCATGAAGTCGTAGATTTGTCGCCTCTGAGCGTAAAAAGCTTCTGAGCGTGAAATCATAGATTTGTAGCTTCCCGAGCGTGAA
Source organism: Iris macrosiphon (assembly GCA_036927795.1). NCBI lineage: Eukaryota > Viridiplantae > Streptophyta > Magnoliopsida > Asparagales > Iridaceae > Iris > Iris macrosiphon. Next base: position 132,207,006 of record JAYESA010000004.1, on the reverse strand, counting down.
GTCGTAGGTTTGTAGCCTCTAGAGCGTAAAAGCTACCGAGCGTAAAAGCATCCGGGCATAAAATCGTAGACTTATTGTCACTACCACGTTCCAAAAATAGGGGTATTTTTGACTTTTTACAATATTTAATATTATGGTAGTTACAATTAATTAATTGCCTGATAGTATATTTATTTAAATAAATGTGTGATGTGTAAATTAAATATATTATTATATTTACAGTGTTCAATTATTTTGAGCTAGCAGACTTGACCTAGAAGCCTAGTAGAGGAACACCTGTCCAAATTATGGAATTCTATAATTAATTGTTTTATTTATAATTTATTTATTTGAGATTGTAATTAATTACCGTATTTATTTAATTATTGCGTATTGCTTTTGCTTCGGTATTTGGAGCACTATCCTGACTTTTGTCTTCCAACAAATTTTACAATCTTGCCCTAGAAATGCCCGCCTTCCATTCTGCTATCTTTGCAACTCATAATTATGCTTTCTGTACATTATTTCTAGCCGCACAAAAATCGTCGCGGACGTTATTTAATAAATTCCTATTTTGTATCGTTGTGCGTTCCAATCAAAAATTGGAGGCAATCTTGATCTATTTTTTCGTGTGGTCCAAATTAGGGTAATATTCTGTTCTGAGTCTTCTTCATTATTGGTATTGATGACCTGACCTGATTTTGATCTCATGTACTCCTAATTAATTGTTGAACGCAACTTGCATTTTATTCTAATTAAATTGAGGATACTATTTAAACCAATTCTAAAATCCTAATTTAATTCCAGTGCCCTGTTATTTGAGCCCACACAAATCTTATAGCGCCCCCTGACCCTACAAAACACCGGACACCGAATCGCCCGGCAAATTTTTGTTATTTTATGTGTTTGTGCAATTTCCCGAATTTAAGGGGCTAAGTTGCAATTATTCAATTGTAGGTGTCATCACCCCATTGTCCAAGACCAAATGGAAAGATTATTATTTGTGGACCAAATTGCATTTTTTCCACATAAAATTTCCTTCATGAACAATCTGGACCACCCATTTAATTGGGTGCATCCTCACCATTGAATTACCCACACCCTCATCCTATTTAATGTCCTATCTACATCAAACCCTAATCCCTAGACAACCTAGGAAACACCACCCTCCTCAAGCCTCCACCCTCTCTCCTACGTATGTAATTTTTCTCCTTCTTTTTCTTCTTCTCATTTCTTCTCTTCTTCTTCCTTTTTCTTCTTCTTCTTTTATTTTGGATTTGATTTCAAATCTGAAATAGGGGGGGGAATACTGTTCATTCCCCTATTCCTCCCTGCGGTGTACCCAGGCCAACCCGGCGGCCGCTGGCTGCAGCTCCGACCCACGGCGGCTGCTCCTCCCCCGCCGGACAGTTCCCCCGGCTGCTGCTCCTCTCTCCATCTCCTCCTTCCATCCAGTCCGGCCATTGCCCCGGCGCTACATCTGCTCCCTGCATCCCCGGAGCTCCCCCTCTGCTGCTCGATCACCCATCTCCCTCGATCACTCCGGCAGTACAACCACCTCCATCATCCTCCAAACACCACCACCATCACCAACTATTACCACCACCATCGTCATCTATCACCACCTCCACTCTTCCTCCCTCGGATCAACTCCACCGGCGACCCTCCCTACAGCCGGCCGACATCTCCAGCGCTCCTCCCTCCATCTCCACCACTCCCATTCAGCCGAACTCCGGCGGACTCCCTACTCCGCTGAACTCCTCCCGCTAGGCCCGACCTTCGAGCACGAGTCTCTCCCCTCCAACTCCGGTCCGGCCACCCTGTCCCGGCTGCTTCCCCATCCCCTCTCGCGGTCAATCTACACTACCACCAGCCACCCGCCATCATCTACTCCCCCAGGCGGCCGACCCCGCTGGCAGCCACCCCCGGCCTGCACCCCGACACCAGCTTCTCCCCTCCGGCGGCCAACGACTTGCCGCCTGCTGCTGCACAGTCCGGCCGCTGCTGCTGCACTGTTGTACGCCGCCACCATCAGTCAGTCGAGCTCCCCTCCGGTCCGGCGGCCGGCCAGCGAGCCCGACCACCCCCAGTAAGTTTTTCTTCTTCTCCCTCTTCCTTCCTTATATATATATATATATATTTATATATATATATATGTATATATACACACGTATATACGTAGGAGTATAATTAGTATATGTATATGTATATTGTTTAATTAATTAATATTTGAACACCTAATGTATATATAATTAATGTATGTATATTAGTATAATATATGTGTATGTATATGTATTTAATAGTATATGTATGTATTTTATTTATGTATCATATAGTGTTAATGTATATATAATTAATGTGTATGTTAATGTATATATAATTTAATATATATGTATATGTATATATTTAATTAATGTATGTAAGTGTATGTATTAAATTTAACTGGTATAAATGTATATATATTTTTATGTGTATAATTATTTTTGATATATATATATGTATGTATATTTTTGTATAAACCTACATATATTTATTTTGGTATAGTTTCATGTAGTATATGTGTAATAAAACATATTTTTAATATATGAATTAATTGGCCTCTGTATATATATATAGTATAAATTTAATTTGTACATTCTCTGATTAAGTTCATACTTTATATTGTAATATACATATATATGATTAATTTGTATAAATATACATATATTTTAAGTTGGTATATATATAGTACAAAGTTATTGTTTAACTAATATGTATATTATTTATTCTGGGTATTTTTATATGGTATAAAATTAAATTGGTGAATTAATAGTAGTATGATTAAGAATGATGTTGACAATATATATATGTATATTCTAAAAATGTACTTTTGCACATACATGATATATACGTATTTTAGTATAAAAAAATATAATAGTATACATACTATTTTGGTATAAATATATATATCTTTATTGTTTAATTGGCATAGTATAATATGTATATATGTATCCCTACTAGATGACCCTAGTTGACTAGTGCCATACCTGGCAGAGCCCCTGAGTTCATGTATTGTGATGTGTTAGTGTAGCGCCTGATGCAAATGTTGTATTTGATATATTTTAGGACTGTTGGTTCCTCTAGACGATACTCTGGGACAGGACATTGACATTACCAGCTAAGGACCCAAGGCGAGTACATTCTCTGATTAGTTTCTAATTTATGATGTCTCATATGTTCACTGTATCTAGTATAAATATCCATGTTCTTGACATATTGGTTACACGGATTAGTATACACGGATCTCGTCATGAGATGTTATTCCTCATTCATGGTGTAGCTTGTACAAGACTTGTTTCCTTGTTATCTTGTGCATGTACAGACACTGATTTTCGGGGAGATTTGCTACCTCCCTAGGGAATCCCGTGCCATAGCGTACCATGATTGGATCTACTATACCAGTCGGGGTGGGGAGTATTTTAGTGTAGATATGTGATCATACCCAACTTTTCATGCATCATAGCTCACCCCACATCTCACGTCGGGTGCGGCCTGACCATCTCCGTGCCTCATAGCTGTTACGTGTGATTAGCCTGACCTCTACATGCATCATAGCTAACCAACGGTTAGCCTGACCTTCCATGAATCATAGCTAATCACATGTAACCAGCCTGATCAAGTTCCCAAGCCGATCACATGTTAAAGCTAGTACTCACACACTTAGTCATAGGTTTCTTGCTCATTGACATATTATTTCTTTTCCTGCATTTACTTACAGTATTTCCAGTATTTCTTTCCTTGTACATTTCTCGTACCTATACATGCATCCGGTATATTTCCATCTAGAACTGCTACATAGTTTATGTCATTTATATAGAACTGCTAGTTAGAGATGTACTTTGCTCCTTCCTGACTGGAAAATATTTTTCCAGACTGTGACCTTAGTAGACTGGTTTCCAACACACTTGGGGATTTGGAGTTAATGATTGCAGGTATGATTATTTTGTCGTTAGACTTATCTTGTATTTCTTGCTTGCCTTGATATCTCATCGTGCTTTAGTTTTTGTGATTGAGTATTTCTAGCATTATTTTATGATATCCACGTCTCCTTATGGAGTTGGGTATTCACGTGAGTTGATTAGATAGTTACATGACCTAGACAGCGTTCTACCGCCGATGCTGCGGCGTAGGCTGGACGTACCCACGCACTCGTGCCCCTAAACCGGGTGCGGGTCGTGACACGTTTTTAGTGGTGGCCCATGCAGGTCAGACTTCGCGAGTTGTGCGATGTCGTAGTAGTGTGGCATCCTTGTTATACTACTACGTGCCTGCGATAGGATCTAGGACATAGGATACTAGGACGAGAGCGAATACTCAATCATAAATTCTTGAGAGATTTCTGGGATGACCCCATGAGAATCTTATTATAATTTCCAATTTAATTCCTTCGCCCTTATTTCCGTCCGTCCTCACTCGTTGATATTGAGTTTGATTCTTGTTGACCAGTTGTTAACTTTAATTCTTGGTATCGTTGTTGAGTTGATTTCATATTGAGATGAATTTTACGGACTAGAATTTATGGTATCATCTGATGACATATATTGATGAGGACAGTGAGAAAGGTAAAAATGTCTACTTTGGTTATGGAACCTAGAGTTTATCGCAGCCATATTAGCTGTCGTGACGAGAACGTAGGAACCTAACTTGGATGTACATACTTTAGTTATGAGGTTTAGAGTTTCTCGCAGCCATACCGGTTGGCGTGGCGAGGATTCTAGATGACATGATTATAGAGTTGCATACCTTAGTTACGGAACCTGTCGTTTATTGCATCTATGCTTACTGGCGTGGCGAGGATTCTGTGTGTCATGATTTCTGACAGACGTGTATGATTATCAGGTTGTATCTTAAATTGGTTCTTAAAGTATCATCTCAAGACTTACCTATTTATGTTATTCTAGGACTTTGTTCCATCGCTTCTTTTCTTTACTAGCAGTAAAGATACCTTCCGTCCTTGATCCAGTTCCTTTTTGAGCTTATTTTCTTTGAGGATTCCTTGTTAGTATGATAATTAGTGACTTGCAATTTTGGTTGTGTCTTGTATTAGTTGACTGAGTGTGACTTGTGAGTTTGTAAGTATTTCCTAGTTGGACATGTGAGCAGAAGGATTTAATCTAGAGTTAGCCCTTAGCATAGTACCTTATACCAATGGTTTGGGATAAGTGTCATTAGAGACTGAGAGTTAAGGAGAGTATAGAGTATCAGTGATAGTTCTCAGAGTTAGTATCAGAGCCAATTAACCGTCCTGGATAATCATGATTATGTAATTGAGTGATCTATGTAAACGATTAAGTATCCAGGAATTGTGTTAAGGATTTATGGAGCATGATGTTCAATTTGATGATTGATATCGGAAATGTTAAAGGTAAAGAAATGTATATGCATAAAGGGTTTAATGAGATGTCATAAGTAGAGAAATATCAGGATTAGTAATGAAAGTTGTGAAGTGTATCACAAATTAGTTTAACAGGCTGTAAAAGGATTAAGAGATATGCTTATACATCAATCGAGATATAGAACCATATGCCTGCCCTTGAGATTGAAGTAAAGCATGGGTATTATAGAAAGTGCATGCAATCATGAGTTATAATGAGCTTTATGAGATGATCCATTAATAAAGCTAGTGATATAATACCAAGAGTGCTAATGATTCTATATCGAGGATTAGTCGAGAATAATATTAATAACAGTAAGCACTCTGTGTGATGATAATTAAATGATATACTAGTTGACATAAATTGAAATCATGAAAGAAAATACAGGTGATGATAACTTTGATCATTGGAGGTAATAGTACAAGTGATTCAGGCAGTACAATTTTAGTACACAATTATAGACACTGGATGCATTGAGTGCACCTTGAGTATCAGAGACCATGAGCACTGATATGTACATTATGGAGTAATAAATTAAAAGGTGGAAATAAGATGTTATTTTTAGAATAATAGAGGAGTGAGATTATGTCATTAAATTTTTGAGGATCTCAAATATAAATTCAATAAACATGGTTAAGGCTACAAAGATTTTAGGAGTGATTAAATTTTATTTTGATGTTGAGTATCTGATTTTGAGGAAGTATATACAATTTATTTAAGTTGATCGAGAAGTTAAACCTTGACGATTATTTTGAGGATTAATTTTATGGGAGATGAGAGATACGAATATTAATATATGAGTAGATGAGATGCATGTGTAAGGACCTGTTGGCTTGAGCATGATTGAGATCTCACTGCCAACTGACTTGGGTGTCAATCTAGGGTTGTATTAGAGAGAGCAGTACTTAGTATAGTGTGTTGCAATTGATATGCACTTGAGTGATAAGAATAACTAGTATCAACTATTGCAGTAGGTAAGGAAGCTAGCAGTGAGTATGCTTGTAGTAGAGTGTGGTACCTAAAAAGATAGAGGTATCAAACTTTACATGCATCATTTGACCTATGATTATGTTAGGGATAGAAGATACTACAAGTAATATGTTAGCAGGTTCTTTCTTTTCTTTCCTCATGTTCTTTTTGTCTTCTGATTGATTGATACCTTAGTACCGTAGCTTGTATGCATGAATTCTTGTTATAATGGAGTTAGTAGTACCCCTGATACAGAGACTGCAATTATATGACAAAAGACACCATGATCATACATATTTCCCTTAGGTTGCATGTTGTATGGTTGTAGGTAGAATTCTCTTAGACTTTGATTGTTGAGGATTTAACTGTAGTAAAGATTAACGAAGAGGTTATGACTTGACAAAATAGGACAAGATGATTAGAAATTCAAGGATAAGCATTCATGAGTTGATATAACAGAATTGCTGGATCATTGGTTTTACAAGGATCGAGATATGATTGAAATTGGAGGATAAACGCTAATTTAAATAAAGGATTAAAAATTTAACATGGCAGAATTGATGATTGTTAATTTCAGGAAGGTTGATTGTGATATAATTTATCATTAAAATTTGAGGAAATTTGGAAAATTATCAGTATATATATTTGATTGCAATATAGTAATTTAAATTTTATTATTGCGGACGTTGCATTTGAAGGATCCATAAGTGTCGTATTATTAAGTATTTTGAGGAAAAAGAAAACTGAAGAATCAGATCATTGATGGATTATTGTTTGGATTCAGATTTTTTGGGACAAGAATTAATACATTGATTGAAATTAAATTTGAGGAACAGATATCAAATTCCGAGTATAAATTTTATTTAAATTCATGGGAATTGTGAGAAGATGGAATCTGATTTTTATTTTAAGAATATTTCAGAATTTTTTGAAAAAATTGCGAAACGACAAGGCGGATTATTTCAGGATTTTGTGGGTTGTTGAATTTCACTATTTTTGGAAATAATAATGTGTATGAGTAAACACTACTATGAGGATTTTAAATTTCGAGGACGAAATTCTTTTAAGGTGGGTAGACTTGTCACTACCACATTCCGAAAATAGGGGTATTTTTGACTTTTTACAATATTTAATATTATGGTAGTTACAATTAATTAATTGCCTGATAGTATATTTATTTAAATAAATATATGATGTGTAAATTAAATATATTATTATATTTACAGTGTTCAATTGTTTTGAGCTAGCAGACTTGACCTAGAAGCCCAGTAGAGGAACACCTGTCCAAATTATGGAATTCTGTAATTAATTGTTTTATTTATAATTTATTTATTTGAGATTGTAATTAATTATCGTATTTATTTAATTATTGCGCATTGCTTTTGCTTCGGTATTTGGAGCACTATCCTGACTTTTGTCTTCCAACAAATTTCACAATCTTGCCCTAGACATGCCCGCATTCCATTCTGCTATCTTTGCAACTCATAATTATGCTTTCTGTACATTATTTCTAGTCGCACAAAAATCGTCGCGAACGTTATTTAATAAATTCCTATTTTGTATCGTTGTGCGTTCCAATCGAAAATTGGAGGCAATCTTGATCTATTTTTTCGTGCGGCCCAAATTAGGGTAATATTCTGTTCTGAGTCTTCTTCATTATTGGTATTGATGACCTGACCTGATTTTGATCCCATGTACTCCTAATTAATTATTGAACACAACTTGTATTTTATTCTAATTAAATTGAGGATACTATTTAAACCAATTCTAAAATCCCAATTTAATTCCAGTGCCCTGTTATTTGAGCCCACACAAATCTTATAGCGCCCCCTGACCCTACAAAACACCGGACACCGAATCGCCCGCCAAATTTTTGTCATTTTATGTGTTTGTGCAATTTCTCGAATTTAAGGGGCTAAGTTGCAATTATTCAATTGTAGGTGTCATCACCCCATTGTCCAAGACCAAATGGAAAGATTATTACTTGTGGACCAAATTGCATTTTTCCCACATGAAATTTCCTTCATGAACAATCTGGACCACCCATTTAATTGGGTGCATCCTCACCATTGAATTACCCACACCCTCATCCTATTTAATGTCCTATCTACATCAAACCCTAATCCCTAGACAACCTAGGAAACACCACCCTCCTCAAGCCTCCACCCTCTCTCCTACGTATGTAATTTTTCTCCTTCTTTTTCTTCTTCTCATTTCTTCTCTTCTTCTTCCTTTTTCTTCTTCTTCTTTTATTTTGGATTTAATTTCAAATCTGAAATAGGGGGGGGAATACTGTTCATTCCCCTATTCCTCCCTGCGGTGTACCCAGGCCAACCCGGCGGCTGCTGGCTGCAGCTCCGACCCACGGCGGCTGCTCCTCCCTCGCCGGACAGTTCCCCCGGCGGCTGCTCCTCTCTCCATCTCCTCCTTCCATCCAGTCCGGCCATTGCCCCGGCGCTACATCTGCTCCCTGCATCCCCGGAGCTCCCCCTCTGCTGCTCGATCACCCATCTCCCTCGATCACTCTGGCAGTACAACCACCTCCATCATCCTCCAAACACCACCACCATCACCAACTATTACCACCACCATCGTCATCTGTCACCACCTCCACTCTTCCTCCCTCGGATCAACTCCACCGGCGACCCTCCCTACAGCCGGCCGACACCTCCAGCGCTCCTCCCTCCATCTCCACCACTCCCATTCAGCCGAACTCCGACGGACTCCCTACTCCGCTGAACTCCTCCCGCTGGGCCCGGCCTTCGAGCACGAGTCTCTCCCCTCCAACTCCGGTCCGGCCACCCTGTCCCGGCTGCTTCCCCATCCCCTCTCGCGGTCAATCTACACTACCACCAGCCACCCGCCATCATCTACTCCCTCAGGCGGCCGACCCCGCTGGCAGCCACCCCCGGCCTGCACCCCGACACCAGCTTCTCCCTTCCGGCGGCCAATGACTTGCCGCCTGCTGCTGCACAGTCCGGCCGCTGCTGCTGCACTGCTGTACGCCGCCACCATCAGTCAGTCGAGCTCCCCTCCGGTCCGGCGACCGGCCAGCGAGCCCGACCACCCCCAGTAAGTTTTTCTTCTTCTCCCTCTTCCTTCCTTATATATATATATATATTTATATATATATATATATATATATGTATATATACACACGTATATACGTAGGAGTATAATTAATATATGTATATGTATATTATTTAATTAATTAATATTTGAACACCTAATATATATATAATTAATGTATGTATATTAGTATAATATATGTGTATGTATATGTATTTAATAGTATATGTATGTATTTTATTTATGTATCATATAGTGTTAATGTATATATAATTAATGTGTATGTTAATGTATATATAATTTAATATATATGTATATGTATATATTTAATTAATGTATGTAAGTTTATGTATTAAATTTAACTGGTATAAATGTATATATATTTTTATGTGTATAATTATTTTTGATATATATATATGTATGTATATTTTTGTATAAACCTACATATATTTATTTTGGTATAGTTTCATGTAGTATATGTGTAATAAAACATATTTTTAATATATGAATTAATTGGCATCTGTATATATATATATAGTATAAATTTAATTTGTACATTCTCTGATTAAGTTCATACTTTATATTGTAATATACATATATATGATTAATTTGTATAAATATACATATATTTTAAGTTGGTATATATATAGTACACAGTTATTGTTTAACTAATATGTATATTATTTATTCTGGGTATTTTTATATGGTATAAAATTAAATTGGTGAATTAATAGTAGTATGATTAAGAATAATGTTGACAATATATATATGTATATTCTAAAAATGTACTTTTGCACATACATGATATATACGTATTTTAGTATAAAAAATATAATAGTATACATACTATTTTGGTATAAATATATATATCTTTATTGTTCAATTGGCATAGTATAATATGTATATATGTATCCCTACTAGATGACCCTAGTTGACTAGTGCCATACCTGGCAGAGCCTCTGAGTTCATGTATTGTGATGTGTTAGTGTAGCGCCTGATGCAAATGTTGTATTTGATATATTTTAGGACTGTTGGTTCCTCCAGACGATACTCTGGGACAGGACATTGACATTACCAGCTAAGGACCCAAGGCGAGTACATTCTCTGATTAGTTTCTAATTTATGATATCTTCTATGTTCACTGTATCTAGTGTAAATATCCATGTTCTTGACACGTTGGTTACACGGATTGGTATACACGGATCTCGTCATGAGATGTTATTCCTCATTCATGGTGTAGCTTGTATAAGACTTGTTTCCTTGTTATCTTGTGCATGTACAGACACTGATTTTCGGGAAGATTTGCTACCTCCCTAGGGAATCCCGTGCCATAGCGTACCATGATTGGATCTACTATACCAGTCGGGGGTGGGGAGTATTTTAGTGTAGATATGTGATCATACCCAACTTTTCATGCATCATAGCTCACCCCACATCTCACGTCGGGTGCGGCCTGACCATCTCCGTGCCTCATAGCTGTTACGTGTGATTAGCCTGACCTCTACATGCATCATAGCTAACCAACGGTTAGCCTGACCTTCCATGAATCATAGCTAATCACATGTAACCAGCCTGATCAAGTTCTCAAGCCGATCATATGTTAAAGCTAGTACTCACACACTTAGTCATAGGTTTCTTGCTCATTGACATATTGTTTCTTTTCCTGCATTTACTTACAGTATTTTCAGTATTTCTTTCCTTGTATATTTCTCGTACCTATACATGCATCCGGTATATTTCTATCTAAAACTGCTACATAGTTTATGTCATTTATATAGAACTGCTAGTTAGAGATGTACTTTGCTCCTTCCTGACTGGAAAATATTTTTCCAGACTGTGACCTTAGTAGACTGGTTTCCAACACACTTGGGGATTTGGAGTTAATTATTGCAGGTATGATTATTTTGTCGTTAGACTTGTCTTGTATTTCTTGCTTGCCTTGATATCTCATCGTGCTTTAGTTTTTGTGATTGAGTATTTCTAGCATTATTTTATGATATCCACGTCTCCTTATGGAGTTGGGTATTCACGTGAGTTGATTAGATAGTTACATGACCTAGACAGCGTTCTACCACCGATGCTGCGGCGTAGGCTGGACGTACCCACGCACTCGTGCCCCTAAACCGGGTGCGGGTCGTGACACTTATAGCCTCTGAGCGTAAAACCGTAGATTTGTAGCTTCCCGAGCGTAAAAAGCTCATTGGCGTAAAAATCACGAATCTGCTCTGCACGAAAACTTTTTGAATTCGCTGACTGTCCGCCTTCCCTGAGTAATAGGCTGAAGTGGTCCCCAATCATAACTGTAAACCCCCTCAATTTATTCTGTAGATAGTTAGAGTGGGCCAGGAAATTTTTTTTATAGAAAATATTGAAGTTTAGAGTAGAGGATATTTATCTGAAAATTTAATCCAATTAATTAAACCTTTGGCGCGCACTATCGTTGTCTAATTATTCGGAGCCCATTTTCAGCCCATAAATTTTGTACAAATATTGTACACTCGACTCAACTCGCCAAATTAGGCACTGGACTTTTCCGTCACAAAAAGTCAGATTCCGTTGTGCTCTAAATTAATTGCACAATTTTTCGAATCCGAAATCCATATTTAATTCGGTGTCGGACTCTTGTATCGTTACTCTAAATTTTGGGATACCAACTTAACCCGTTGAGCCGGACCAACAAAAGGGTCCAAGACTGACTCTAAGCCCCCACCATTTTTGGCTTTTGCGCCATATTTCCGGATTTTGACCCCAAGTGCCCCAAATTAAATTCAATTCGCGGGACGCTTATTTCTAATTAAATCGGGATTACCAACTTGGTAAATCCTATTTAAATCTTAAATTAATCCCAATGCCCATTTAATTAAGCCCGTTCCTCACCCACACTACCCCCTCGTCATACAATTTAATAAACGCAATTTTTGACATAATTTTCGCGTTATTTCATGTGTTTATGCAAGTTCCCGAACTTAAGGGGCTAATGTGCAAAAGTAGCGATAGGTGTCACTTTCTCATTGGTTTGAGCCAATGAAGAAAGCCCCCCTTCCCTCTTGGACCGGTCATAACCCCCCCTCTCTCTCATGGATTCATTATCCCTCATGAACAATCTCAACCATTCATTCAATTAATTCCAATCATTCTCCACCCCTCATTCATACACACTCTCCTATTTAATCCCCCCCTCACACACATATCCCTAGGCCGGCCCTAATATCTAGGAGCATTGAAAACCCCCCTCCCCTCACTCTCTCTCCTCCCTCCCAATACCATTCGGCCGACCACTCCCCCCATTCCTTCTCTTTTTTTTTCTTCTTCTTCTTCTTCTTCCCTCCTTCTTCACCAACTTTATCACCACCTTCACCACACCCAAACCAGCACCTCCACCACCCCCTCAACCTTCCCACACCCCACGGCTACTGTGCACAGCCCCTCTCCCATTCGGCCGACCCCCTCACCATCAAGCTTCATCACCACCACCACCGAGCACCATCAACTCCGACGAGCCTCATTGAGGTTCACTCCTCCACCTCTTTTGTATTAAATTTCCAGAATATTAATTGTGATAAATAGGAGTTTATATAAGGGAATAATGTTAATTATGGAGATGTTAATATGTTGTTAGGGTGATATATATATTATGTGGATATGTATGGTTAATGGGAGGAGTATTTGAACTAAGTAATTATGGGTTACATTGAGTATGCTAATGATGATTAAATAAGAACATGGATAAGGTTATGCTAATGATGATTAAATAAGTACATGGATAAGGTTATGCTAATGATGATTAAATAAGAACATGGATAAGGTTATGCTAATGATGATTAAATAAGAACATGGATAAGGTTATGCTAATGATGATTAAATAAGAACATGGATAAGGTTATGTAAATGATGATTAAACATGAATATGAATAAACATAAGTAGGGAATGAGAATGCATGAAGTGTGGTTATGTGTTGGGACTACATGAGATGGTTATGAACTATATGCATGAATAGAAATTTCAAGATTTATAATTAAAGCATTGGATATATATGAAGATGTTAGGGCATTGCACTATATATGTGCACCATGGATTAATGTGGTGAACCAATTAAATTGTTGTGAAATAACACTACGATTTTAATAGAGGTAACGAATTAATGAAATAATAGTGAGAATTTATAAAATAGAGGGTTTATTAGATTAATAATTATTCAAGGATGATATGCTTTTATGTGCTTATTGATGACGGTAAAAATCAGGGATTGAGGACTGTGAATTATTAGTTAATCATTTGAGTATTGAGACTGAGTTTAGTGTAGCTGTGTGTCGATCCCCGCTTGACGTAGACTAGATTATTGATTCTCGTTTGTATCTCATCTCTAGGTACTGCGAGACCTGAGGACTTGGACGCGGTACCCGATCCCCGTCATCAGCAGCCGCACGCAGGCAAGTGTACCTTGCCACCCAGTATTTCAGTTTACAGATATTGTTTTCTTATGGTACATTGTGCGCTTATTTACATTGATGTTTGATATTCCGTGTCCGGTTCACAAACCGGGTATTGTCTTTCGACTTAACGTCTTAGAATAATTACTGTTGTTTTATAGTACCTCGATGCACGTACCAGAGTACATCGATACCCCAGGACACACTTATACACTGTGTTCGTGCCAGATTCCTGTATCCTGATACTGACATCATGACCAGAGACTGGGACGACCTTAGGATCGCGTCTGTTGAGTTATTTTTCCTTGTGTCGAGACTGTAGTTAGAGGTTCAGGTTCAACGCACAATCGTTGACCGCTTGGGAAGGGGAAGATAGTTACTAGACGTTTGGGCTACTCTGCACGTGCTTATATATATGTAGTATTTTGTAGTGATACCTGTATCTAGTGTAGCTGTTTCACCCGTGTGACTCTTTGCCCGGAGCTGCGGTACGTGCCGTGTGTTTCCGTGTCCGGAGCTACGGTTTTATATTAGAAAGCCCACGCGTCGAACGTTGTCTTTAAAATGTGTCACACTTGTTTGGTTGTACTAGATTACCCTGTTGCTGCACTTGTACTTTCTGTTTACCTGGCATGTTATTTTCCTGTACCTTGTTACGTCCCTCTGAGGACCTGGTTCCCTGCCAGTTTTGCAGCATAGATGATTACGGAGCATTTGGAGTTGCTGATGGAGTGGCATATCCTGCGAGCATGGTACCAGGTACTCACATTATATCTACCGGCATTATGGTTATTTTGTATTATTTATTCATCTGCTGTTGTAGCCTAGTTTTGTAGACTCATACTTCTTCTCGAGTCTATTCGAGTTAATGTGTTATTGGGCGGCCGACCATAGCACATATAGATCTTTCTTGTATACTGTTGTACATTATGGATTGAGACATAGAGGTTTACATTTATGGAATATCTAGATGGTGCCCTTTTATATTACAGCTTATACGTATTCGAGTCAGACCAGAGTCTGGTCGAATGCGTAGCTGGCGTGTAGCGTATTCCTGGTCCTACGTATTTTTGGGACTGGGGCGTGACAATAACCGCATATTAAATATCGAATTTGGTTAGGGATTCGAGGAGTCCATCTGAACTCTATATATACCCCAAGGCCTTTAGAGAAAAAAAATTCATCTGTCTTTTGCAAAAGAAAACCTTTGTCTCTTTGAGTACTCTCCTTCGTTTCTTCTCTGAGCATTATGAGTCTTTGGCAATGGCACCAAAACCAATCTCCTCCTCTAAGGGAAAGAAGGCTGCCTCCCCTTCTCGTTCCTCTGCCCAAGCAAGAGCAACTCCCATCGGACAGGGCGAACCTCGCTCTGAACGAAGTATCCCACCGACAAGCTGTGCACCGGGCGTTATAGGTAAAGCTTTTGGGATGACAAAAACGAAAAAAATCCTTCGCACACATTGTACGTGAACGCGCTAGGTCATCTTCTGTGCTGATAGCCTCTTTAAGGAAGATGATGCACACAGATATTTTATCTTTTACGCCCATATTCCTAATGTGTCAGCGTTAAAACTCCCTATTTTTACAGTCTGGCGTAAAAGCTTTAACTGTTAAAATTTGGCGTATACTACAAATTTTGAGTGTTACGCTCAGGATGAAAATTTCGGCATAATAACTCAAAATTTAACAATCTGGCGTAAAACACAGACTGTCAGATTTTTGTGTATACTGCCAATCTTGAATTTTATGCCTTGGAATGAGATTCCAGCGTAAAAACTCAAGTTTTTGTAGTCTTGGCGTAAAAGCACAGACTGTTTGATCTTCGGAATAAACTGCAAGATTGTGAGGTCTAGTAGAGAAATTGACATATTTTTCTTGTACTTTGTAGTTAACTTGCAGATACCTTCGTTGGCTGAGGTGATGGGTTCTGCTGCTGGGATGCTGAACTCCAATTACCTGGAGGATTTGTCCCATGTGACATTTTCTATTTCCGGACCCCAGTATCCTAAAGGAAGGGGAATCCTGATATCGTCTCAAGGAGAGCGAATGCTGTTAAGCATGATCAACGGAGAGCCCCTGACGTATATAGACGGGGCCAAATACATAAAACCGACTTTCCTCTTCGGGGATATGATTGAAAAAACAATTCCAAACGAAGCCCAAGAAAGAAAACTAGGTTTTTCCTGCCGGGGGCCTAGTCCTGTATCTGCCCAAGATGCTGAGAGATTACCCTATCTCGACATTCTTCCATGCCACGCATCCCAGAAGGATGTCGTGGACCCTGACTTCCAATCTTCACGGCCAGCAGGGGAAGATATTTTACCAGAAAGGATCCGACCAAGGGTCATTTGTAAGCCGCCCTTCTGGTCAGGTCATGCCGTTCAGGGGATTATTTTCGGGTAGTGTCCCGAGTGAAGATACTTCAATGCTCCAACCAGTCCAATTACCGACTTTTTCCAATACCTTCATGGGACATGGAGGAGTATACCCCAAGGTTAATCCTCGGACCAATTGGTGGGTTACCCCTACAAATCTTCGATGGGCTCGTTTAGCTGCCTGGGCCCTGAAGCATTTTCAGACTGAGCTGGAGAGCATTGGTCTGTACGCGGCTATGAGTGCTACCAATGTTGGGTTACCTCTCAACCCCAACCTATTTCTGGCTCTGATGGAGCGGTATATCTCGCTCACCGGGACTTTCGCCACTCCGCTAGGGGAGTTGGGATTGGCCCTCCACGAGATGGCAGAAATTTTAAGACTGCCAATGGGGGATACTCCTTATGAAGAGTATGTTCCCACTAACAGGGAGCTGGGGGATACAGACCCTCGGGTAGTGGCAGTGTACCAGGAGCTGATGTGTCACTATTTAGCGTGCACCGCCTTCTATAATGAGCCCTCTGATTTGGCTCATACCAACAAATGGGCATCCTACCTATTCTTTCATCAGGCCAGGGCTGCTAAGCCAGACAAAGTCGTGGATAGCAGGGATAGGCCTTTGAGCTTTCTGAGCGTGCTTAGTGCTCAAGTAGTCGATGACCTTATTGAAGATGCTGGGGCTTCAGATCAAATTCTCGACGAAGGAATAGGGAAATATCCTGCAGGCACTAAAGCCTACAGTTATTTGAGGCATTACCGCAGGCCTCTGTCAAAGGAAGCTCAACTGGCGGGTTTCCTCTCTGTATGGCTACGCCGACTGGTAGTACCTGACATTGCATCTTCGGATCGCATTCACCGCAACACCTTACGGCCTACAGTGCGTCTGGTTTTTGGGGAAAGACTGGGCCTTCTTCCTGTCATAGTATGCCGCATACAAGCTGGCTTGAGGGCCATTACTGATGGGCTGCTTGCCGATGAAACACGGCGTGACAGCTTTCCCAGGGTAGAATTACCATTCCTGTATTTGATGGGATGGTTAATTCTCCATAACCCCAGGGTGAAGTCTCCCGGCTCTGGCAGTAGTTCGGGGAGTAATTTCTTGTTGAATTACAAGAATTCCACCTGGAACGTGACCACAGTTTTAGACTGTCGGCGGGCACTAAATTTTGCTTACAGCTGGAAGCTCTTCTGCACCGTCCCCTCTGTATATCTCAATCAACAGGGGAGTAGGCTTCAGGACTCAGGTGAAGGAAAGATTGTTCTTTCTCCTGAAGCTTTTAATTGGTTGGTCTGCAGTAGACCTTCCCATTTATTATACAGAAGTGAAGACCATTGCTTTTTGGAGCCCTATCTGCCTAGTCGGTTCGCCAGGCAGTTTGGGTATGACCAGTTGCACGTGGGCAATGCCATCACCAGCTTCAAGTCCAGAGGTGGACTTATTGATGGAGCGAGAGGATGGCGGTACTTCATAATAGGTTGTACTGGGGCGGCCTTTACTGTGCCCGCGACTTCTCTCTCCATGGAGTTGCGCATCCTCCATTCGTACGTCCAGTTTTATGTGGCAACCAATAACTTCTATCGTGATTTTGATATGCCTAAAAGTTTTAGGATGCCCTCTTCTAAGTCCGCAAGAAGAGACAAAATCCCATCAGTTTCCTCTGACGAGGGTGAAGACTCTGTCAATCCAGATGAGCCTTTGCTGACAGTACCGAGAGGCAAAATACCTCCGCCTACAGAGCCTCTGGTTATCCCTGGTAAGCGAAGGGCTCCTGTTCTGAAGAAGACTTCCCCTCGCAAGAAAAAGAAGACTGTTAGTGGTCCTGTCAGGACTTCTAGTCATGAGGCTCCTAGCAGTGAGCCTGCTATTTCCCCTGTTGGAGACGATCCTTTGATTAGAGGTTCCCCGCCTTTCAGAGAGGAAACCTCCACAATTCCGGCTGGCAGTGCCGGAGAATCTTTGCTCGAGGCTGATGTCGCTACTATCGCTTCAAGTAGTGGTACGAGATCGCCTTCGGGGCCAAGCCAAATAAGAATATCTTTATCCAGACCAGCAACGGGAGAAACCCATGCCACGTCTGTAAGTATACCCAGCAAGATTCCACCTGATGAACCTCGATTGGATCTCGGTGAAGACCTGGAAGAATACCTGCCAATGTCAATTGGCACACCCCCTTCTCCAGGTATGACAGTTCGCTTAGCATCATTAAGAAATAATTTAGCTGTACTGGCTGCAGACGCGACATATATACCATCGGCCATGGGTAAATATCGTCTTTACGCCTCTTTTAGAAAAATTAACATCATGTTGATATTAATTTTCTCTTGTCTTCTTTTCAGGGGAAGACATCTACGGGGAGGGCAGCGTCGACGCAACTTTTGGTTTTATTTCAGCTCCTGTCGATGACACGGAGGTGCCCAACATTGAAGAGAAAACATTTTCGGGTGCCGGCTCGCCCGAAATGGTTCCGATATCTCGAGAGGAGGATAAACCTGTCATTACGACTATGCCTCCTTTGAGTACGCCAGCGACTTCAGCCGTTGTCGATGCCTCTACCTTTGTCGCGCCCTCTACTGAAGTGACGACTGTGATGACCCCCTCTACAGTCGTTCCTGGAAGGATATTCTCTGATATTGCAGCCACTTCCAGCACCCATTCGAATCTCGCCATGTTAGTTGAGCAGTTCTCAAGGTTTTCTATGCCACTTTGAAAATGCTGATATCGATGGTGCTGGAGAAGAATCTAAGCTTCGAGGCTCTGAAGACGTCCTCCAACTTCAGTATAGCGCAAATTAGATACTTCAACGATAATGACAGAGATGATGCACTAGAGCAAATAGTTAATGGTTTAGAACAACCCATTAACGATTATTTGTAACTATCTTGAGGCAGCATCGACGATCTCGTTCAAGCTAGGTATGACTCCTTAACTGCAGAGCTTGCTGGGCAAATAGAATCTCTGAACAAATCCGTCCAGGAAGAGCAGCAGGAGATGGATCAACAGCGTGTCGTATTGGGGTATGTCATTCCCCAGCTGGCTCAGTACGAGGTCGAATATGAGGAAGAGGCAGCGAGGGTCCACAAATTGAAAGATAAACTCGCTCAGGCAGAGGAGAAGGCTCTCTCTTTGTCGGCATCTTGAGATGTGCTAAAGATTCGAAGGGAAACGTCTCAGCAGAACCTGGCACATGTGGGTGTCATCCACGCAGGTTTTGTACATGCTTGGCCCGAGCTATCTGCTTTGAACAATGAGGCGGCAAGGTTGGAGCGGGCTCGCACCGACGTCTTGAGCACCAGGGATGAGAGAATGGCCGCACTGGCGCAGCAGATCCGTGATTTGACTGCTCCTCCCAAATGATGTACCTTCCTTGTTTCTCCTATAATTTCTCGGAGATAATAAAGACACATTTTCTGACTTTGTGGGCTCATCATTTTAGAATGTGATAGGCTAGGGTGAAAGTGATATCAGAGGTATCATTAATATAACATTCTTTCATTAAGGTTTTGCTGAATGTAAATCTATTCAGAGTTAACATGAACCTGAAAGAATATAATCCAACTAAATTTGTATACTAAACACTATCAGAGGTATCATTAACATGATAGGTTTACAAATTAGTTAAGGATATCTATCCGGAGGTTACATGAACCTGATAGAATATGATCCAGCTAACCTTTGTGCATGATATCGTCAGAATAAGATCTTCGTCATACTCCGTTAAACGAAGAAGATTAAGTATAGTACTTCTTCAAGATTTTTACAGTTGATAGTAGCCATTGCCAAATTTCTATTAGGCTTGGCTAATCTGTAAGTGCCATTTGCAATCATATAAAGGCCCTCCCATTTCTTTATGATTGTTTGCGCGAATTTCAGATATTGTACTAGAGGTAATATGGACGTAGTACGATACCGTATTTGTTGAGGACATCCCACTGGAGGATTTTTAGTGGACCTATCATTTGTTGCGCACGAGAGTGCAAATAATAGGTTTGAGACAAATCCTGACAGAGGTAATATAGACGTGATAAAATATGACTCTGTAGGGATGAATAGAGACTGACTCTTTCTTCGCTGGAAAAATGAGGATAGTTCAGAGGTAATAAGGACATGAACATCTCGTTTTCCATTGCGGGCATTCTACAGGGGAATTTTTGTAGACTTATTACTTTTTGCGCACGAGAGTGCAAGAAATAAGTTTTAGGACAAGCCCTGCCAGAGGTAATATGGACATGGCAGTTTTTGTGGACCTAACACCACTGGCGTACTTAGAGTTAAGTACGGGTGTTAAGTTAAGATGACAATCGATATCAGAGGTAATATGGACGTGATAATCGATAGTCAGACCAAGCAGGTTTGTTCAGAGGTAGTATGAACATGACAAACTCAGCTGGGAAAATAAAGAAACGTTTGGACAATAGTTCAGAGGTAATATGAATATGAACTCATGTCCAAAAAATTCACTGTAGAGATTTTCTTGAGCGGGGATAGACCTGAAGAATCTGCTAGGAAAACTTTAGGGATTCATCATCCGGTATTTTCTGGAGGGAGCAAATTATCACGTTAAAAGTGAAATCAATTTATAGTGATCATCCCCTCGTTTACAGATGTAGAGTGATGACCTTGGCATCGATCAACTCCTGGATTCTCCTTTTCAGTACATAGAAGGCCCTTATAGGGTGATGAATGTACCGATGGAAGAGACAATAATCTGGGTCATCGACTTTGCCAGCTCTCTCAGGGTATCTGATATTGGGTAGCCGAAGTTGGTATTCCTTCATCAACATATAGAAGATTTCAATAATGTCATCTTCATTGAAGGAGAAAGTCCCTTTCGGCCTTCGGGCTCCCGATGCCTGAGTTTTATGATCTTCCGGGAAGATCGCCATCGTTGCATCATCTTCGAATTCTGAGGGAATTCTACCCCCAGCTTTGGATGCTGCTCTGTTTTGTCGAGGTAGACTACCCCCAGACATGTCGTGGCATTTGACCCCTGAAGTTGATTTAGAAGGAGCTGCCTCTGGTTGTGCAGGATCAGACTCTTGAGGTTTTGAGTTTGCAGGGGATGCAGTATACCCCAACCCAAAATGAGCTTGTTGACAGTAAGAATTACCATCCAACGGTGTTCGTCTGCCTTTTTCATAGTTGAGGCCTTGTTTCAGCTTCAAATCATAACCCATGTTTTGTATAATCTTTAAAGCTTGTGGGCTATACCCGTGGATTTGCATTTTCCACCCTCAGACTCACGAAATTCTTTTTGTACAATCGGACTGTTCTGTATGCGACCGAAGACTATTGGATGCTGGTCGTCGCGAGTTGGAGGAACAATAAAGACAGAATCTTCATGTGGTCCATATGTCATGATGACATTAGATGTTGATGCATCTTCCCACATGATCTCCCCACGTTTGACAGTTAGGGGAACTGAAGCCTGTTTATGACTCCTGTCTTTGCATTTCTGGATCAAGAATTCTCGCAAGTCAGGAGTATTAACGGACGAAGAAGAGGAAGAAGGTTTGTTCCTCCCTTTTACATTAGTTGGCATGCGGATATTGGGCACCCCAACCCTTTCTCTACTATAGGAATACAGCAGTTCAGCCATATGAGCAGCACATGATCCCCGAAGAGCGTATTTATCCGCAAACTGGGCCTTCTTTACGCCGAGGGGCTTCTCCTGTCGTAATTTGGAATTCTACTCAGGTTGGCGTAAAACCGAGGAAGTCAGCGTTCCACGTAATCTAGAGAGCGGACAGATTTTTCTCTTGCTGGCGTAAAGGCCGAGAAGTTGAGAAGTCCGCCACTTATTTTTCCTTGCGTAGATTGCAGGGACCATATGCTTTTTCGCAGAGGGCAGATGCATTTTTATGCGCAGAGCGCGTTTGGAATTTCTGATTTGGTGCTGAGGCATTATCAGAAATTTTGTCTGCCACGTCACAGACGGGAGACTGAATTTTACGCGCAGAGCGCGGAGTAGACTTCTGGATTAGCACTGAGGCATCACCAGAATTTTTGTTTGCCACGTCACAGACGGGAGACAGAGTTTTACGCGCGGGGCACGGAGGTTGCGAAGCTACAACCTTGTTGGTCAGAGAAACCAGAGAGTCGGCAGGAATGGTAGGGGATGTTCGGGGCATCCAGACCTTACGCAGTTTCCTATTATCTTGGATAGAGAGAGAGTGAGAGCTACCCCCTGCTCGAAGTATATCTTCGTAGGCAGATTGGTCAAACTGGACGACCAGGATCTTCTTTATTGATCCCACTAATACTGCATCGTGTTGAGCAATTACTTTCTCGTCAGATGAGAAAGAGGTCCCCAGCAGAGTCGCCATCTTGTGTTTGATAATAAAGAAAAAAATAAAACAAGATTTATACGAAACCCTCTCTTTGGTTTACAAACAAGATGTACAATTAATCCTATACGCGGATGTTAGGTACAAATTTTAATCTGGGTAAATATTGCTATAGGAGTCTGATCTATGGTCGATCACTTTGTCCCTTGGACCACACGATGATGAAGAAGTACTGTAGAAGACGGAGAAGCTTTAAAGATTGCAGGAGGGAGTGGATGCTCGATGCTAAAATCGTCGATTACTGCTCTTTGTCTGTGCTCTGGATTCTTCTCTCTCTTAGAAATCAATTTCCGACTTTCGACCTTAATTCTTCGACTCTGGAATTTGCGACCCTGGACCTCTGTCAATAGAAGTCTCTATTTATAGGGTTTTAGTGACAGTAACCGTCCAGTCGGCGTAGAAGCCGGATAGTGGAGAGTATGGCACTTTTTATGAGAAAGTTATAATAACTGTCACCCACGTATAAATGATCTTCTGAATCTGCTTGTGACGCGTGTCCCATTATGAGATAATGCGTATAACTGCTGCGAAGATCATGGCATACGAACCACGTAGGTAGCTGTCCCTCGCGTAGAAAAGGTTGGCGTAGAAGCCAATAATTGTCACCATGGCGTAGAAGCCAAATAGTTGTCAAACTGGCGTAGAGGCCAGGTAGGCGTAGAAGCCAAGTAGGCGTAGAAGCCTGATGCTGCATGGATATGTGGCTAGCGTAAAAGATAGCTGATCCTCCTTCCTTGACTGAGGTCTTGAGCGTATTCTGGACCAAATAGCCTTATCATGCACAAATGCAAATATAGCCTGAGTTGGCGTATTTTGAGGAGATAGCATACGCCATACTCCTTATAGCTGAAAGTAGCCCGGTTGGCGTATTTCAAGGAGATAGCGTACAACGTGCTCCCATAGCTGAAAATAGCCTGATGGCGTAATATGCAGAGGTGATGATGTGGACGTATTAGCCGTAATTATGGCTCGCCCAGTCTTTGAAAATATAACAAAATCTCGTACATTAAATGCAGAGATCTGCCCCCATTCTGAGCATTAAATGCAGAGATGTGCCTCGAGCTCTTTAAGAAGAGCAGATTTTGACGTGGCAGTTCATTTTGTCTTCTGCTGAGCGTAACAGCTCACATCTGCCTGTGTAAAACTAGGCAGCGTATTCCCTTATATGCGTAAAAGTACTTTGTATCAGGGAAACGTCACTAAACGACGGTTTGGGTCTTTGTGCCACACCATCATTAAAGTCGTCGTCTGGATAGTCGTGAAGTACTCTTTGTCAGGAGTCAGGTTCATTGCATAATCTGACAGATTCATTCGAGGAATACGAAGAGTTCTGCGTACGACTTCCTACTGCATTAAAAGCGAGTAGGTTTTTATGCCAAAGTGGCGATGTAGCAACCTTTTTACGCCGAAGCAGCCTGGAAATACTGCATTACGCGGGGTTGTCCTGGAGCTTATATTTTATGATGTACTAGCGATGAAGCTTTGTTGTACGCCGATGGCTCTGAAGTCAAGTCTTACGGCACACAGCACTTAAATACTGCGTATAACTCTGCAGCATATTTTTATGCTTCTACAATACAACCTTGGAAAGAAGTGTTAGAACAACTCAAGGGCATCAGTGAGGTTCTACCGACTCAACTCCAAGTACTTTGATGGCACGGAGGATGCCATTACCGCAGACGCTTGGCTACAGAACATTAAAATAATATTGACAACGACAAAGGTTCCAACTGAGGAACAAGTTGATCAAGTCCGATTGCAGCTCCAGGGCCTTGCTAGAGATTGGTGGGCAGTAGAAGAAGTTGGTTTAAAATGACTTATCTAATGTGACAACTTCAGGGCCCATTTAAGGGTTAAGTATTTTGGAGTGGTAACACAGTATGAGCTACAACAGAAGTTTATCAATCTCAAACAATCTGGAAGGACAGTGGATGGCTACGCGATGGAGTTCTACAGGCTTAGCAGTTTTTCTCCGATGATGGTAGCAACAGAACTAGAGAGGGTGATGAGGTTCCAATATGGACTTCATTTGGGGATTCAGCAACGGGTAGAGGGCCATAACTGCCAAACTTTCGACGATGTGTTGATCACTACTAGGCGATACGATATGATAATACAGAGGTTAGCATCAAGGACGGAAGGCCAGAAGAGGTCTTATGCACAGAGCGGAGGAGGAGGACCAGTATAACAAATGTTGGCACTATCTCCTGGCGTTCGTATTCATGACAGCGCCAAAGATGCCAATAGCATCGACAACAATAGTACCAGCTCGGCCGAACCAACCGAGGCAGCAGCAACAACAATGATTTGGAGTCCCAGTCGGATGTACGTATTGTGGCAAAGGAGGCTATACGCAAGATATGTGTAGGGCAGCACACAGGTTGTCTCTGTGATATGGCAGTCCATATCATCGGATTGCCAATTGTCCTATGTTGCAGATGATTGAAGGACTAGCACAACGGTTAGCACTGCCAGCACCAGGGACAACTCAGTATAGGGGACAAGTACTGTCGATCAGGCAATTGGCTCAGCTTCCATTACCGACGCAAACTCAGATGTACAACCAGCAGAGGAATCGGCATTATGGGCAGCTGAGGTCACAACTGCGTATTCAAGGGAGACAGCAACAAGGAGCAACGCAAGTCCAAGCGCAAGCTTTTACCCTATCTCTGGAGGGGGCCTTGACATCAGGTAACATGGTGGCAGGTAACATTATTGTCACATCTTTTTTTGCCATAGCATTATTTTATTCAGGTGCATCTCATTAATTTTTATGTGCACAATTTGTGACTGTATTAGATTATATTTTGAGGCGTTGCCAGAGGGGTCGAATATACTCACTGGTAATGGACTCGTAGGAGTCAGTAAAATATGTTTAGCTTGTCCAGTCGTAGTGTACGGGCATTTATTATGTGCAAAGTTGATAGAGTTTCCTATGGGTAACTTCGACGTTATTTTAGGCATGGACTGGTTAAGAGACAATCATGTGACGATAGATTGCTGTAGGGGTAGGGTGTTGTTTAACATTCCGGGCAAGAAAAAATTTATCTTTAATAGAACGGTGAAGGACCAACATGAAGGTGGCATTGCAGCAGTGGCAAAAGTTGAAGAACAGTTCCCCAGAGTAATTAAAAAATTTCTTGACGTATTTTGGGATGAGCTTCCTAGATTACCCCAGTAAGAGAAGTGGAGTTATGCATAGAGTTGAATCCAGGAGCAGAACAAATTTCCAATAAGGTCTATCAGATGTCACCAATAAAACTTAACCAGTTGTATCAACATGTGGAAGAACTAAAGGAGAAGAAGTTTATTCGAACTAGTGGATCACCATGGAGAGCAACAATGGTTCTAGTAAAGAAGAAAGATGGGTCGACATGTTATGTATCGACTATAAGCAGTTGAATGCAGTAATAGTGAAGAACAAGTTTCTATTGCCTAGGATTGATGACTTATTTGATCAATTGAGTAGAGCAAGTATATATTTCAAGATAGATCTTCGATTAGGATATTATCAAGTAAGAGTCCGGGAGCAAGACATACTGGAGACAACATTTTAATCTCGATACGGACATTATAAATTCTTAGTTATGTCATTTAGATTGACTAATGCACCAGCAATATTCATGGATTTGATGAATCATATCTTTATGCCATACCTAGATCAATTTGTAGTGGTATTCATTGACAACATTCTTGTCTACTCCAGCAGTGAAGAAGAGCATGAAGAACATCTTCGGAAGGTGTTGTAAGTTCTGAGGGAGCATCAGTTATATGCTAAACTCAGTAAGTAAGAGTTCTGGTTAGATTATGTGTTATTCTTAGGGCACATCATCTCAAAAGCAGGAGTATCAGTGGACCCCAAGAAGGTTGAAGCAGTAGAGAACTGGCCAGTCCCAAGACAGTAGCAGACGTGCGAAGTTTCTAAGGATTAGCAGATTATTACCGGAGGTTCGTAGCAGACTTTGTACGAATTTCAGCACCAATGAATCATTTAACCCGTAAGGAGGTACAGTTTGTTTGGACGGCAGAGTGCCAAGCAGCATTCGAGAAATTAAAGGAGAAATTGATATCAACACCGATCCTTACACTTCTAGTTGGATCATGAGTATTCACAATTTATTGTGATGCATCTGGGAAAGGACTTGGGCGTGTGTTAATGCAACAAGGAAGGGTGATAGCTTATGCGTCTCGGTAGCTTCTAGATCATGAGAAGAATTATCCAATACATGATTTAGAATTAACAGTAGTAGTGTTTGCTCTCAAGTTATGGAGACATTACCAATATGATGATCGGGTAGAGATATTTACAGATCACAAGAGTTTGAAGTACATATTCACTCAAAAGGACTTGAACATGAGACATATGAGGTGGCTAGAGTTATTTGAAGATTATGATGTGGCACATCAATACCATCCAATCAAGGCAAATATGGTGGCAGTTGCTCTAAGTAGGAGAGGCAACACATTTATCTTGACAACTCAGAAGCACATTCTAGAAGATCTTCATGAGATGGGCATCGATGTAGTGTTACCTCAAGAGACGGGAGTGTTAGCCAATCTTCAGATACAATCAACTTTGGTGGAGAGGATCAAGTCAGCTCAAACGGAAGATGTCCAGATTTAGAAGCTTAGGGCAGAATGTGAGTCAGGTCTTAGGAAGGAATTAAGAATTTACGAAGATGGAATACTCAGATTTAGAAACCTTCTTTGTCTGCTAAGTAAAGATATCCGACAAGAAGTGATGGCCGAGGCACACAGTTCCTAGTATTCTATTCATCTCGGAGGCACGAAGATGTACTATGATGTCAAGCAATATTTTTGGTAGGACAGAATAAAAAGAGAGATAGCTCAGTTCATTTTACGATGTCTCATATATCAGCAAGTGAAGGCAGAAAAATAGAGACTAGCATGATTATTACAACCCCTGCCTATTCCAGAGAAGTGGGAACACATTGCGATGGACTTTGTGACCGGTTTACCTAGATCCCCTACTGGACGTGATGCAGTTTGGGTGATAGTAAATCGACTCACGAAAGTGGCACATTTTCTTTCCTTCCGAATAGGGAATCCACAGATCAGTTAGCAAAGATGTACATGTGGCAGATAGTGAGGCAACACGGAGTCCCAGCGAGTATAGTGTCAGATCGTGATACTCCCTTTACATCTTATTTCTGAAAAAGCTTGTAACAGCGTTTAGGTACCAAGTTGAGATTCAGTACCGTATATCATCTCCAGATAGATGGGCAATCAGAGAGGATGATCTAGTCTTTGGAAGATATGTTATGGGCTTGTACCTTAGGCTTTAGTAGGTATTGGGAGGATCATCTCCTCTTAGTAGAATTCTCGTACAACAACAGTTATCAGGCTAACATATATATGGCTCCTTTTGAGGTATTGTACGAAAGAAAATGCAGATCACCCTTGGCATGTGATGACATTGGTGAGTGGAAGATGTTGGGGCCTGAAATGATCACTCAAATGATTGGAGTAGTTAAGCAGATCACGGAGAGGCTTCGGGTTGCACAAGATCGTCATCGTCATTGGGAAGATCAACATGGTAGGCCGTTATAGTTTTCTGTCGGCAACCACATATTTTTACGAATTTCTCCTACCCGTGGAGTCATTAGATTCGGGGTTCCCGGGAAGCTTAATCCGCGATATATGGGACCATTCGATATTCTCGAGAGGGTAGAGGATATTTTTTATCGTCTTGCCCTTCCGTCTTTGTTTCGTGAAGTACATGATATATTTCATGTGTCCTAGTTAGTCGTTGGTACTGACTTAACTTACGAGGAATAACCTGTGTCTATTCTAGATCAGAGAGAGAAGGTACTCAAGAACCAGACTATCCGTCTTGTTCTTGTTTCTTGGGGCCATCACTCCATGGGAGAGTCAACGTAGGAGTGCGATGATGATATTAGATCTCGGTACCCATACCTATTCGAATCATAAGGTATACTCCCTTCGTATGCCTTTATATCTTTCATTCTGTGATCAACAAGCACTAATGTGAGGTGATGTTACTTTACTTTATTATTTGTGTTGTTATTTGTTTGTTTGTTTGTGTAGATTTCTTGTAGTTAGTTTGTTGCTTGCCTTAATATCTCTAGCTAGCCTTGAGTTTGAATTCCGATGACAAAAATTTTCTATTATGGGTAGAGATGTCAGCCCCCTTTCCTGGTGCACTTTGGTGCATATTGTCCTTGGCGCACTTTGGCGCATATTGTTGGCTAGCCCGGCCATTGTTTAGACCGGGCCCGAGTTGTGGAGAGAGTGGGTTTGGTTGGGTTGGTGGCATGGGTGGCTTGGATGGATTTGAGTAATCCAACGATTCATATCTCAAACCTAAACCTATATATCCTATTTCTCTCTCTCTCTCTGCTCATTATTTTCTTTCCATTTCTCTCTTAGATTTTCTCTCTCCCTCCGTAGGCAAGTAAATTTTACACAAGAGAAGAACCATAGATTTATGCATACTTTTATTTCTTAATATTTTTTGTTTATTTCTAGCTCATATTGTTGGGACCAAGCACCCTTTCATCTTTATACTTGTTGTTCTTGATTTTCTTGGTTGAAATTACATAGACCTGAGTTTGAGTCTACTGGTTCACTTTTATTTTCCTGAGGTTTGATCTTTTAAAACTTTATGTTTTATAAAAATAATTAGCTCATAGTGTAGAGCACCATATTTTATGTAACTTTGCTTTTGGCCGTGCTTGATTTTGAGTCCAGCTAAGTTTATTGCTGAAACATGATACAATACGTATACCAAAATGACTGACTGGAGAAGAAGAATATTATTCTGTGAAGAGTATGTAAGATAACCCCTTTTGCGTAGAAATACGTATGTTTCACTTTGGACACAATGGTGTCTTGTCCCAACACTTCGTGCGTACTAATCATACTGCACTCAGTCTCCTAGCAAAAGTACGCTAGTCACACTCCTTAAGTCAGTGGCACACTTTCGATAGGAAACCCAGTTGGCGTACGTTGGGGCATATTCTATAATTGTTCTTCCTGAAAAACTAAGAGAAAGTGCGCCACAGTCAGTCAGCGCACTTTCTTTGCGTTTGGAAATCTGGCGTACTTTTTTATGTTTTGTCAGCCGGCACACTTTTTTTACATTTGGTCTTCTCGCGCACTTTCTTCCCTCTTCATTTTCTTAGGGACGAAGCTTTGGTTGGTTTCTCGATTTCTGTATTACTGATTTGTATGCTCCTCGACTGACCAGTTTCTCGACTGTCGAGCTTTGACCTCATATTGTGTGTTTGGTCTTTTAGCTAGTTTGCTCGCGCACTTTCTTCAAAAGCACATCTTATTCTTGCCCACACACTTTTGTCAAGTGCCTCATGTTGGTTAACTTGATAAAGTATGCCACCCCTTTATAGCTCGTGCACTTTCTTGCGAAAGTGCTCCAATCTTATTTCTGTGAGTTTGTGCGCCAACCTTACTTCTGTATGTTTGTGCACCAACTTGCTTTATGCGCCTACTATTTTCTGCGTACGTTGGACCCTTTGCTTGGTTTAACATTTATGTTGGTTGAATGAATGTGAGGATGTTGATGACTTGTATTTTGATCTTGAATGTATATGGACCTAATGACATAGTTATGACTATATACTAAATTGACTAAGTACTTGGCATGAGCCCTGTAGATGTGGCCCTATATGCACTTGCTATTTTACTTGCTAATTAGATTACTTTTCTTGATCACCTTATTATACGTTGGATAGAATAAGAGGCATAGTTCAACTCGGGTGATGTTCTGCAATCCCAGTCCTTGTTTGGTTTAAGGGTTATGGATCTGATCTCGAGGGTTTCCCGCACTACTCTTATCCTCATTCATCGATATAATAAAGTGACAAATTAATGTGATTAGTATTAGACTATCATGTCCTAAATAACTTGCTACCTGATAACTTGTCCATGTTCTTGATACTAGAACTTATTCCTGCCTTAACTATTGTATCCGTGCTGATACACTTGATCGCACCGAGAGAGCTACTTGATATATAGTGAGCCATCGTGCCACATACTCCTGCTATGAGATATATGTAATTATTTTCATGCACGAATCTGGTAGTTGGACAGTGACTTTAGCCGTGGCTAGATAGTATTGATTATTGCATCACACTTGGGTGAATCCAGATTTAACTTTCAAGTGATAATATGGGTTCGTATTAAGAGTGCCCATACTTAAGGTACGATATATAAGAAGGAATATTCATGTGACCACAACATGAGATTATAATTAACCTAGGATTAACTAAGAAACTTAATTGGTAGAGCATTTGGAGGGAACGATATTTCGCGATCGTGCATGTCGAGCCACCCTAAATTAGTTTGGAGTAAAGGCTGGCCACCACAGATACTGTATATCATCCGCACTAGTAGAGTGCAGTATCTGATCTAAATGTAAGACCGAGACAGTATCTTTCCTATTGAAAGCCTGGAACTCTTACTGATTATTAATTAGCTCAGGACCCTTACGAGAGACTTGTACAGCTTTTACACATATTCTTGCTCATATATCATTGGTTCAGCCAGCCCTGCTCGATTATGACACGATCTGAGGATACTCATATATTGCATTACTGGGATAACCCAGAGATCACATACTAAGCTGTAATACCTGATTCGGTCGTTTAAATTTGCTTATAATATGTGCCTAGCTTGGAAAGTGGGCTATCATGGCATGATGATTCAATCCATGTCCTTATTTGGTTGTGTATTATGCCTTTTGTTGAATAGAATTAGGGAAATAGATTGTTGTGGCAGGATGGTTTAATTTATGTCCTTGTTTGGTTGTTGGGTTGCACTGTTATGTTATGATAGACTATGGACTGAAACTATGACGTAGAGTTATTTTAGCTTGACCATAATCAAGGGACGTATTCTGTCTTGATGTGATAGGGCACTTTCTATCCATGTTTGGTAAATGGGGTATCGTATCATGTCATGGATGGGACATATGCTATTGATTGTTGGCTCATGCATCTCATGCTATAGATCTGGGTTTTTTTTATTTCGTACTTCCTTTGTGGTACTTGCTATTTGGGGTCTGACCCCACTGGTTTTGTATAGCCAAGTTTGGAGCTAGCACCTCAGGATCTAGCTTATCTCACCCTCACTGATGGCACGTAATAGAAGGATGACTGCTGAGGGTCATGAGTGGTTTTCTTTATTCACTGCTCGTCTTTTATAAACTATATTCTTTTGGACGTTTAGCCAACCGATACATGTTAGCCGGCAAATCTGGACACTAGTTCATTACATGACTGTATATATTCAGCCTGCAGCTGACTCACTGTCATGTATACTTTTATCTTGCATTTGGCTCATCATTCCGTACAGCCAGATATCTAAAAAATATTCTGATATGACATTTGTGACGCCTTACTGCTTATTCTAAAATATTCTATATTATTGCTACTTGTTTGAATGATTGAAACATAGAAGTTCTTGACCCTAGGAGACTTTATTGTAGTATGCACCCCCTTATCTCTAGACAACCTTAACATATTGCAGGTTTCTTCGGTATTTTGAAATATGTGGTTGGCTGAGTCATTCCTTCGCTCTCCAGTATTCTTGATCTGGGGTGTGATAAGGTTTTAGTGGTGGCCCATGCAGGCCTGTCTTTCTTTTCAGACTTCTGGGGTGGCTTGACCATAGGATATCTTAATCAAACATGTTCCATCTTGAGATCCTGAACCGGTATCCTCAAAACTCAGCTTGACCTCTGTACCATTGGTTCCTTGATCCTTTCTCATCCTGTTCTTGATTTATCTTGTATCCATTTTCTTAGGGCTTCTCCAGTCTCGGTGGTCGGAAAACTAGTAGTTTCAGCAGGGCAGGGATCTGTTGGCCGCCATCGAGAGGCAACACCTGATCCTGGAGAGATCAGGGTAGAACCAGTAGAGGAGCACGAGGAGCTACATGTACCAGAAGCTCCAGTACCCCCGATCATACCAGTAGTGCTAGTAGCACATGATACCCCGGCATTGTTGAAAATTATACGAGAAATGATGACAATGCAGCAACATCAGCAGCTTTAGCAGCTTCAACAGCGAGAGCAAAATATCTTGGTGAATCAAGGATTACAGACGGCTTTGGAAAGAAGTATTATAACAGACTCAGAAGCATCAGTGAGGTTCTGCCGACTCAACCCCAAGTACTTTAATGGCGCGGAGGATGCCATTACCGCAAAAGCTTAGCTGCAGAATATTGAAACAATACTGGCAGCGACAAAGATTCCAGCTGAGGAACAAGTTGATTAGGTCCGATTGTAGCTCCAGGACCTTGCTAGAGATTGGTAGGCAGCATAAGAAGTTGGTTTAAGACGACCAATCTCATGGGACAACTTCAGGGTTCATTTCAGGGTTAAGTATTTTGGAGTGGTAGCACAATATGAGCTACAACAAAGGTTTATCAACCTCAAATAGTCTGGAAGGATAGTGGATGGATACGTAGTGGAGTTCTGTTGGCTTAGCATATTTGCTCCGACGATGGTAGCAACAGAAAAAGAGAGGGCATTGAGGTTCCAGTATGGACTTCATCTGGAGATTCAGCAACTGGTTGAGGGCCATAACTACCAGACTTTCGAAGAAATAATGATCACATCTAGGCGATATGAGCTGACAATGCAGAGGTTAGCATTAAGGACGGGAGGCCAGAAGATGTCTTATGCACAGAGAGGAGGAGGAGGACCAGTACAACGAACGTCATCATGATCTCCTGGCATTCGCATTCATGACATAGCACCAATGAGGCCAGTAGAGAGTCGGACGAGATAATACACTATTAGATATGTGGAAAATTCCAATTTTCCTATTCGATCCGATATATAACAGTTGCACACATCATGTACAACGTGTCATATTAGCCTAGTCCCCACATGTCGAACCTTGTATTCTAGGACACACATTTGTTAGTGCTTGATTTTCATGTTCTTATCAGTGCTTGATTTTCGTGATCTAGTTTACCATTTTAAATGTTGCCAATTTTATCTTACTACTTGTTTCATTATATGATATTCTTTACTTGCTAGTCGAGTTTTACTTATTGTACAGTTTTACCATTATAGATTTATAAATGTATCGGTACTTTCATAGGGTAATAATAGTTGCTTCAATCATGACTAGATGTTGACATATTAGAAGATGTTATGCTCCATATTTATAAGCTCCCTCATTTTGGAATAGAAATAATTTGGTAATTTATAATTATTTTTATTATTTTATTTAATTAGACAGATTTAAAGAATTAATTTCTAAAATTATTTTAATATATATATATATGTCACTTTGCCATGGCTTGGATATTTTGAGCAATGCACAACATTTTTTTTCCAAAAAAATTCATATTAATGACCTTGACTTTACCTAATGCACTTGGAATATAGGTGTTGCATTAGTTTGATCTCCCCCATGCTCCAAAAATATTAACAAACATCACGGACCATTAATCTTGTAAAACTATCACTATTTGACTAGTTGAACCCCACCAAACCCAAACACCAAACTTGGACTCTCAAACCAATTCCTATGAGACATGTATTCTACCTCACATTCAATAATATATATTTTTCACACTTAAACTCTCACACATGCACAACAACCCAATAACACAACAAATGAGCAGCTTGAAGTACCATTAGTAAACCTTCTTGTGCACTTACACTTAAACCCAACCAAGATCCAAACAACTAGACCCAAATGCACCCAAAACCTCACCAAGGGCTAAACCAAACTAGATCTGAACCCAGGTTCAAAATCCCATTAGGACCCAACCATGGGCCAACAACTATATATATCAAACAACCACTCACAAACTCTAACCCTGATCACTTTCCCTCTTTCGCTGACTTCTTGGTCGTCCCCTCCTCTTTCTTCATGACCCCCACATCAATTCCTCTCCCTCTCTACTTTAGATCTCGACCACTCACAAACCCCACACAAGCCACAAGGGGGCCGACCCACCAAGAAAGCAAGTTTGGCCACCCTAGTGGCCGAATACTTATTGCAGTTGTAGCAGCATTTTGGCTGTATAAACATCACTTAAAACCCCTAAAAAACTAAATTTACATCATATGTGAATGCCCCAACAGACCCCTTAATTTTTTTGAAGTTTGGAGTCCGTTTGGCACTCCAAAAGGTCCGTGTCGCAAGAAAAGCCTCTGCCGTAATCGTGATCACATATGTTTCGTAAATTCTATTTAATATTTATTTTTTCCCATGTGATAACCCTTGTATGAACCCATAAACATGTTATATGACAAATAATGGAATCCCCATGCATGAAAAAACTTTATTTTATATGCAAAACTACTCTTTGATGACACTAAACCAATACATGGCAATGTAGTAACCATAATAACCTAGTTTTAATATATATTATTATTTTATTATTAAAATATGAATTTCCAAAAATTAAATAATAATTTCCAGAATATTAATTAATATATTTTATATATTAAATAATTTTCTATGCAAATTTACAACCTTGCATGCACAAACTAGTTGTCAAGTTGCTAGAACACCAAGTCGACGCGGAACGGAACTTTGTGCATGCAACGGCGAATATTTCAGTATTTTTCACTAAATAAATAAAAATTCCAGAATTTAATTCATTTTTAATTCAGTTTTATTTGAGGTCGACATGTGTGTTTGATTGACTGCATTCATGTTCGAAGTATAGTTAGCGTTGTTGCGAGTCTTGGGATATCGTATCATATCTACGTATGTGTAGGAAAATGCGTATCGAAACTCATATAATTTCCTAAACGTACGTATGATAACACGATGTACGAGACCCAGACATAATAGATAGTAGCATGATACGTGTCTATTGGCATGCTATCCTATGTCATGTGACTGCTTGATTATTGGCACGAATGTCACGATAATAGTTGACACGGTGCAACGATCGTATTCCTATCTATTAATTAGATTAGATTAGATTGTGTGTATTGATTAGAATATGTTATAATATGGCAACTTGGATCATTTGTACCTCCGGTAGAGGACACCAGTCAGGCAGCACCGCAACACCATGCATCAGGCAAGTGTACCTTGCCTTTATTCCATTATTCTGTGTTTATTGTTATTACTAGTTTTTTTTATTCTATTTTTAGTTCTTTGCATGTATTTGTTGTGATCCTAGGACCGTTGCGGTACTTAGCGTCCGAGTTGTATTTGGGTGCGGACTTCCGTATGCGAAATCGGGTATCGTTAGATTGTATTGTCATTGTATTACCTTGTTCGTGCTAACTCTTGCACGATATATCCTAGGACACTGTACACGACTTCATGAACAGAAGCCTTACTTAAGATATTCGAGGTCTCCGTCTTTTGTGATAGGACATGACCCAAGATGTGTGACAGTTGACATTATTATACCTACATCTTGACTCGAGACATAATTAGTATTTATCTTGCGTGTTATGGACATGAGACGTAAGATACATAAGGACTTGGAAGAACCTACCGTACCGTTGGGCTACCACTTACTACTTGCTATCGATGCTTGCTCTTCGGGCCCTATAGTGTTATAGGTACCTTGATGGGGTATGTATGTACCTTCCACTACTATTCCTGCCTAATTACTGTCCTGTCTATTTAGACACAGGCCCAGGTGATTGAGCGGACGAGTACGTACTCAGATGCATTCACATAGTTGGTTATGATAGATACCCTTAAGCACACTTAGCATATTATTACTGTTACTTCGGCATACTATTTCTTGTACCTTCTTACGTGCCTCTAAGGACCTGGTTTCTTGCCAGTTTTGTAGCATAGACGGTTATGGAGATTCTGGAGCTACTGATGTGTATCGCCTTATCATGCTGACATTGAAATCAGGTACTTTTATCATTTCTACCTTATTTATGTTTACCTTTTCTTGTTTATTACTAATCAGCTGATATAGCCTAGTTTTATAGACTCTTTTTATTTTTTTGAGTCTATTCAGACAAGTATTGAATATGATGCATACCAGGATATATGTTGTACATTCTTAATATTTTATGACCTTGTGAATATTTTGTGACCTTGTGGATTGAGATGTAGCTATATTCTATTATATTACTTAGATAGTACAGCTTAAGTGCACTCTAACGGGTCCATTAAATTGGGTTTGCCCATTGGACTTGTGCTGCTGGACATTGCCACGTAGCCTAGTCCTTGTATTTTGGGACTGGGGTGTGACATTATTTTTTGGTGGCCTATACAGGTCCTGATTAAATCGTCTCGGTTATGTTACTATACCAAGCGAGCCAGCATTAGGATAATGTCGTTAGGATCTCAATCCATAATTGCTATTAGAACTTCCATTGACTTCTAATATCGTCCTTGAACTCAAAATTATAATCATCCATACTTCCTTTGAACTCTTATTCCTTGATTGTCGTCTTTTTCTATCTCGGAGAGACGAACACTCGCACGCGGTGATCTCCCCAAGAGAAGATTCTTGTCAAGACGAAGAAGACATGTTTGATAGAATATTTGTTAGTAGATGGTTACCTGAGTAGGGAAGATTATGGTAGATAATTTTTATATGTTAGAGATATAATAGATTAAGGGAATTAGCAGTAAGAACCAAAACAAATGTGGAATCTATCAATTGCCTAGATTAGAAGTGATGTGTTACTATTAGATAAAGCTTTTAGATAAATATGAGTCATTTTATGTGGGGATATAATATTATGTTTTAATAAGATAGTTTGATCTAAAGTGGGTAGACTTCTCGACTAGCAAATTGGTTTGGAGGTTAAACAATTGATGATATGAGAATTGTTAAATTTGTGTACTTTAAGGCTTAAACTTTCATGTGATTTAAAAAAAGAAAGAGTATTTTCGATTTGAATTGAAGAAGTTAAAGATTTATAGATTTAAAAATTTAAAGGTGATGAAGTGGATTTAAATTTAAAATATTTTGGGATGAATTTAAATGTTGTGGAGTTAAAATTTTAAGGATAAATATTAATTTAAATAAAGAGTTGAGAATTTGATATGACAACATTAACAATTTTGTTAAACCATAAGTTTTTGAAGATTATGATATGATTGAATTTGTGTTTAAATTTAAAGGAGACTATGATGATGGATTTAAAATTTGAAGTATCTTGTAGCATTTAAATTTTGTGGGGTTTAAATTTAAAAATTTAGGTAAGATTTGACTTTGAACCTTAATTGAGAATTTTAGGATATGATGAGACGGAGCAGTGGTGAATCTCAATTTGAAGATTTTATAATTATTTTATTGTTTGAGTATTGTGTGAAAAATAAAAATGTAAAGAATAAAGATCGAGAGAATAGTTTCAAATTTAAATTTTGAAGATGACAATTTGAATTAAAATTTATTCAAGAGAATATGCAATTGTTGGATTTAAAATAGGTGATTGGATTTAAACTTAAATTATTGAGATTGAGTTATTAAATAAAGTTTTGTGGAATTGGATTTAAATTAGAAATTTTAAATGATAGAATTTAAAATTTTAAAACTTTGAGAAGAGTTTGATAAAATATATTTATATTTTCTTGAGAAAAAAAATTTAGTGGTTAAATAATATTTGGTGAATTTGAGAAAATTTTGCGATAAGTTGTTGAATTGAAGGTAGGTAGAAATTATGGAAAAAAAATTATGGTTGATTATATAAAGAAAAAATATAAAGGAATAAATTTGATGGAATAATTTTTGGAATTCAATATTTTAGATGAGATTATTTTAAAGCCGGTGATTTGATTCAAATTTTAAGAATAGATGAAATTAAATTAAATTTTGAAATCTTTAGGAGAGAATGATATGTGGATTTAAAAAAAAATTAAAAAAATTTGAGGATTTGTTTTGATTTTAGGAAATTGACTAGAATTAAATGTGTCATATATGAATTATCTTGTTAGATAGCTTTATGATTGCTAGGTTTAATCATGTCATATAGGGTGAATTGATTAAGTCATGGGTATTATGGATTCGAGAAAAAAAAATCATTCAAAAATTTGTGGAATTGAGTAGAAGACTATACTTGAGAATTGAATTTTAAAATTTTGAAATGAGACAACTTTGAGGATGGAATTTAAATGTATTATATGGTAAGATTAAATTTTAAATTTTGGGAAGGCCATGATATACATGATTTGATTTCTCTTTAAATTTGTAGGGCTTAAATCTAGAAGATTTTAAATTTTAGAATTTAAATTTGGAGAATAAAATTTTTGGGATTGGATTAAAAGTTTTGAGAATTGGATTATTATATTTAAATTTTGAGTAAATTAAGAAGATTAACATCATAGATAGTGGACTACAAGATATGGATTCAAATTATATTTTGAAGGTTGGAATTAAATTCAAGTTTGAGAATTTGAGGACTTGGGATCTATTGGATTTAATTTTGAATAATTTCCAGAAATTCGAATGAGTAGAATAATAATAAATTTTAAATGTGAGAATTGAGTTTAATTTAAATTTGAAGAGTTTAAATCTTGAGGTGGTTAAACTTCTAAGATTTAATTTTAAAAATTTAATTAGAAGTTCTGAGATATAATTCAAGAAATTCAAGGATAATGTTGAGAATTTTGAGTGTTAGGAGTTCAATATAATATTGAGATTTGGTTTATGGGTCGGATTAGACCAAAAGAATAACAATATAAAGATTGAATTTATCACTTATTGAATTTGACGTAAATTGAATTCAAAATTGAAATATTTTTTGAGAGATACGATTGATAGAGTAGATTTCGAATTCCAATTTTGATTATGAGACTTTGAATTTTAAAATTTAAATTTATTCATGAAATATGTGTCAATAGTATTTAAATTGACGATTGTATTTAACTTTTAAATTTTTTGGACTGACCCATTAATTGATATTTGAGGATAATCATTAATTTAAATACCAAAAATTCGTATATACGTAATGGCAATGAGGACATGACAATTTATGGCTATAAAGACAAATCGAATTATTAAAATTTATGAGAAATGACTACAATATGAGATACAAATTTTCAAGGGTGGAATTATTTTTTTTTTTTTTTAAACTTCAAGATGGGATTTGATTTTTAAGTTTGTATATGGAATTAAATTTGAAGGATTGAATTATTAATTTTTGAAGACTGTTATAAATGAGAATAAAATTTTGATAAAGAATATTAGATTGTATTTAAGAGTTATGACTTGAGAAAAAAAAAATTTGTTGAATTTTAAAATTTGAAGATAAATTCAAATTTTAATGATTTACTTTAAAATTTTAAGCTGCAAGGATAAAGTAAATTTTGAGAATTTTGTTAAATAACAAAAGTGATTTGACTTCATGATTTTATTGCTTGAATTTTGATGAATTTTTTTTTATTGAAGATATTAAATTTCGAGGACGAAATTCTTTTAAGGTGGGTAGATTATAAGCCCCCTCCTTCTGTAATAGGGATAATTTGGTAATTTATAATTATTTTTATTATTTTATTTAATTAGTAGATTTAAAGAATTAATTTCTAAAATCCTTTATATATATATATATATATATATATATATATATATATATGACACTTTGCCATGGTTTGAATATTTTGAGCAATGCACAACATTTTTTCTTCCAATTTTTTTTTATATTAATGACCTTGACTGTACCTATTGCACTTTGGACATAGGTGTTGCATTTGTTTGATCTCACCTATACTCCAAAAATATTAACAAACACCCCGGACCATTGATCTTGTAAAACTACCACTATTTTACTAGTTGAATCCCACCGAGCCCAAACACCATACTTGGATTCTTAAACAAATTCCTATAAGACATATATTCTACCCCAAACTCAATAATATATATATATATATATATATTTTACACTTAAACCCTCACACATGTACAACAAATGACCTACTTGAAGTACCTTTAGTAAACCTTCTTATGCACTTGCACTTAAACCCAACCAAGACCCAAATAACTAGACCCAAGTGCATCCAAAGCCTCACCAAGGGATAAACCAAACCCTTAGATCTGAACCCAAGCTCAAAAGTCCATTAGGACCCAACCATGGGCCAACAACTATATATATCAAACAACCCCCTTACAAAAACTAACCCTAATCACTTCCCCTCTTTGGCCGACTTCTTGGCCGCCCCCTCCTCTTTCCTCACGACCCCCACAACACTTCCTCCACCTCTCTAATTCATATCTCGACCACCCCCAACCCCCACACAAGCCACAATGGGGCCGACCCACCAAGAAAGCAAGTTTGGCCACCCCTAGTGGCCGAATACTTGCTGCTATTACAGTAGCCTTTCGGCTGTGTTAACAGCACTTTAAACAGCTAAAAATCCTAGATTTATATCATACATGAATCCCCCAAGATCACCCTCAAGTTTTGTGAAGTTTGGAGTCTGTTTGGCACTCCAAAATGTCCGTGTCGCAAGAAAAGCCTCCGCCGTAATCGCGATTACGTAAGTTTCGTAACTTCTATTTAATATTTATTTTTCCCATTTGAGAACCCTTGTATGAACCCATAAATATGTTAGATGACAAATGATAAAATCTCCATGCATGAGAAACCTTAATTTTTTATATGCAAAACTACTCCTTGATGATACGAAACCAATACATGGCAATGTGGTAACCATAATAACCTAATTTTGATAGATGTTGTTATTTTATTATTAAAATATAAATTTACAAAAAATAAATAATAATTTCTAGAATATTAATTAATATATTTTATATATTAAATAATTTTATATGCAATTTGGCAACCTTGCATGCATAAACTAGTTGTCAAGTTACTAGGACACCTAGTCGACGCATAACAAAACTTTGTGCATGCAACGACGACTGTTTCAGTATTTTTCACTAAATAAATAATACTTTCAGAATTTAATTCATCTTTAATTCAGTATTATTTGAGTTCGACATGTGTGTTTGATTGGCTACATACATTTTTGAAGTATAGTTAGCGTTGTTGCGAGTCTTGGGACATCGTATCATATCTACGTACGTGTAGGAACACGCTTATCGAAATTCTCATAATTGCCTAAACATACTTATGATAACACGATTTACGAGACCCTCATGACATAATAGACAGTAATATGGTATGTGTTTATTGGCACGCTATCCTATGTTATCTGACTGCTTGATTGTTGGTACGAACGTCACGATAATAGTTGACGTGGTACAACAATCGTATTTCTCTATATTAATTAGATTAGATTGTGTGTATTGATTAGAATATATTATAATAGGTCACCTTGGATCTGTTGCACCTTTGGTTGAGGATACTAGTCAGGCAGCACCGCAGCAGCAGGCATCAGGCAAGTGTACCTTGCCTTTGTTCCATTATTCTGTGCTTATTGCTATTAGTAGTTTTTTTTATTCTATTTCTAGTTCTTTGCATGTATTTGTTGTGAACCTATGACTGTTGCGATACTTAGCGTCTGAGTTGTATTTAGGTGCAAACTTTCGTACACGGAATTGGATATCGTTAGATTGCATTGTCATTGTATTACCTTGTTCATGCTAATTCTTGCACGATATACCCTAAGACACTGTACACGACTTCATGTACAGAAGCCTTACTTGAGATATTTGAGGTCTCCGACTTCTGTGATAGGACATGATACAAGATGTATGACAGTTGACATGATTATACCTACATCTTGACTCTAGACATAGTTAGTATTTATCTTGCGTATTATATACATGAGATGTAAGATACATAGGGACTGGGGAGAACCTACCAAACCGTTTGGGCTGCCACTTACTATTTGCTACCGATGCTTGCGCTTCCGGCCATATAGTGCTGCAGGTACCATGATGGGGCCGGTACGTACCTGCCACTACTATTCCTGTCCAGTTACTGTCCTGTCTATTCAGACCTACAGACCCAGGTAGTTTAGCGGACGAGTACGTTCTCAGATGCATTCACATAGCTGGTTATGATATATACCCTTGAGAACACTTGGCATATTATTACTGTTACTTTGGTATGCTATTTCTTGTATCTTGTTATGTTCCTCTGAGGACCTGGTCCCTTGCCAGTTTTGCAGCATAGACGGTTGTGGAGATTCTGGAGCTACTGATGTGTATCGCCTCGTCATGTTGGCATTAGAATCATGTACTATTATCATTTCTACCTTAGTTATGTTTATCTTTTCTTGTTGATTACTCATCAGCTGATATAGCCTAGTTTTATAGACTCTTTTTATTTCTTTAAGCCTATTTAGGCAAGTATTGAATGGGGTGCATATCAGGATATATGTTGTCCATTCTTGATATTTTATGACCTTGTGGATTGAGATATAGTTATATTTTATTATATAACTTAGATAGTACAGTTTAAGTGCACTCTAAAAAGTCTATTAAATTGGGGTTGTCCATTGGAGTTGTGCTGCTGGCCATTGCCACGTAGCATAGTCCTTGTATTTTAGGACTGGGGGGTAACAACATTCTTGGACTTTTGTACGATGATATAGTTGAGATCGTTCTTGTACCTTAGACCATGAGGTGATCACTGCAGAGATATAGACAAGTATTTTCCTATTTTAGTATCTTTCACTAGTTTTATTTCTATTAGTTTTGACCAAATTTGTCTTCGAAACATTACATGGTTTGTATAAGCAATTATGGAATCTAGATTCATGACTTGATAATTTTTGTGATATTATATTTATATTTATCTTTCCTTATTCATATCTTCCTTTAGCATGTTGTGATTGAGTTCTTATTGGTATTGGTTGGACTTGCATTCATTATTGAGATCCTGTAAAACCCCCTTCCTAGAAAATCGTATAAACCCTTTTAATTATTAATTATTAATTAAATTGTAGTAATTAGGTCTAAATAGGAGAAATAGATTTTTAATAATTTTTATGTTAGGTGTTCGGGCACTTAGAGGACTTGTGGGACCATCAGGAATTTTTCGGAATTTATTCTATGTAGGAGACCCCTTGAGCAGTTGCTAGCCTACCAATGTGTACTACCCTATTCTATAAATTTTCTCATGAGTATATATATATATATATGTATATACAAATATATATATATATATATGTATATATATTTTATAAAGAAAGAATGAAAGAAAAAGAAAAGTAATAAAAAGAATTAATATAATACTAAGTATATAATATAATAGTATTAATAACATTAGTACTTCTAGTATGAACTTTAGTTGTTTGCTGAAGAGCAAATCCAGCGGACTCTCCATTAACCATCCGCCCACATATTGACCCCCCCCTTTCAGCGCCTATTGTCACCCGCGGATCCAACTTCACCCCCTCTCTCTCTCTTAATATATAGCACATATATATATATATAATAAACTCTCCAAAACCCTAACCTAATATTCCCAGACTTCCTCTTCCCATCTAGAGCCGTCACCGCAGCCAGAGAAGCCTCCCCAAGCCATCCAACCATCCCGTCGACGCCGACATCGCGAACTGCAGTCTCCCACTCGAGGCACCTTCGCTCCGGCGTGAATTCCCGTTGACTCGCTCGACCAAACGCTGATCCGTTTTCATAGGTATGATCTTCCCTCAACCCTCTCAAATAATTGTTTTATAGTCAACCTCGGAAAACGTGTGCCCCTAGGTGAAAAACAGCGTCCAAAGTTGGACGAACAGACAGAATTCTGCAATCGCAGAATTCCATATTGACCACCAATGTTGCCGAGTTCGTATCTCCCACCACAGAGATCCGAATTCGGTGATTCTTTTTGATACCTGTAGATTAGATGACCTAGTTTATTTTCTGTATTATAACTTTGTGCTATTAGTCGCTGTGGACAGAAATATATTCGTCACAAAATTGCGCGCACCCACTTTTTCCGGTTTTCCAAAAGTGGGAGATCGGAGCGCGCCCCGCCGAACGGGACCGCCCCGCCGTGTGCCAAGTGTACCAAATGGTGCACACAGCATAACGGGACACGTGAAAATTCGTGGGGACTGATTCGGACGCGTGAGCGCGCCGGAA
This sequence comes from Iris macrosiphon, assembly GCA_036927795.1. NCBI lineage: Eukaryota > Viridiplantae > Streptophyta > Magnoliopsida > Asparagales > Iridaceae > Iris > Iris macrosiphon. The sequence goes on along the minus strand of JAYESA010000004.1, from coordinate 132,162,466 downwards.
TCAAGCCGTATCCGCGGACATATCTCGTGTCGCCACTTTTGTGGAACTCGCGTGTATTTTGTGCACGGTCGTCAGAATGCGACGAAACTTACGCCACTGGACTCGTGGTAACGCGCTGGTCCTGTGACCCAAATTTCACGCATTTCTGAGACGGTTGACCAGATCGCCAATTGGCGGGCCCCACAGTTGACTTTTTGGACCAAATTTTGTTCGGCTCATCGGATTCCAAATTTGGACATACCGTTGGGTTCGTATTGACATCTAGAGTTGTTTGACCCATAGTTTGACCCATTTAGAGACTGTTACCCTCGGCACGCTTTTCGGTGCAAAGTGGGCCACACGTGGACTCCACTTTTGCCCGAAATTACCGTTTTGCCCCTGTGTCCAAATTGGACGAAAGGGATGTGCTTTTTAGCTATTTTGCTCATTCCGAAAATGTTGGTGATGTTTATTTCAGCATCCGGAGACGTTTGTTCGGAGTCCTTAGTTCCAGGTTCAGTGTCCTTGACATTTGGGCGCGTACACTTTACGGATTTCTTGCCAGGCAAGTATACCTTGCCATTGTACTGTTATTTATATTCCATATGTTGCATGCATCTTTATTTTCTGTCTTTAGTTCATATATTTTAACTGTTATATAAAATGCGCGCGACGGTGTTGTCGCGTTATGTTTTTATTTATGTATTTGCATTGACCTGTTTATGAGACTACCCCATTATCATGTAGCATCATTAGGTTCATTTGACTGTGACACATATTTTTACACGAGTTGTGAGTCTCATATAGATCACGGACGCGCGTATTGACTGATCATCGGTACGTGTGGGACGTGCGTTAGGGATAACTGCTGTTAGAAACTTTGCATGCTAGTAGACTTGGCAGTTATTAGAGGTCCATGGACATAGCTTATTATAGTACGGTGGTCCCATCCTTGTCCTTGTTTGGTTGCAGGATTGGGCTAGGGTACTAAGAATAGGCTATGGACCGAATCGTGTCATTGATGTGACATGCTTAGAGCATGGGGTGGGGAGAACAACAAGTACCGCATTTGAGCTCCTTTACACTTTTTCTCCTGTACGCCCGGATTCTCCGCTGGAGATACGGGCCATGATGACCACCATATATTATGTACTATCAGGCGGGCCACCGGCGTTCAAAAGACGACGTGCCTTGTAGGCCCCTGGATCTTCAAAAGAGAACTATGCCAAATCCCAGTTTTCAGCCAGATAGCTCACTTGTGGGGAAAGTTGTTCTTAACTGCATTCACATAGATGGTTAGGCGACCCCAATGGATGTTTATTTTCAGTACTTTATTGGCATGTGTTTAAGTATACTTGTTATGTCCCTCTGAGGACCTGGTCCGCTGCCAGGTGTACCTGTTCTTGAGTGTTTGCAGGAGCACAGATGTGGAAGGATATAGATGCTTCGTGGATGTCTTCTCTTCGAGCCGTGATTGGTAGCTGGTACTTATTGTTTGAGTGAGTTGTACTTATATTGTATTTATATTTCCCATTCGAGTTGGTAGTGGATTTGTTTCCATCCAACTATCATCTTTAGATACTTCTGTTGAGATCTAGTTTCATAGATACTGGTTGTTTATTTCTATATGATTTTGGTGGATGAGATTTAGATTTTGACCTGTGACTTGTATTTCATTTTATACCACTTGTGGATTTTATATTCATATTACAGCGTACGTATGGATTTGGTTTCCATATATTGGAGTTGCCATATCCATGCGGCTGGCATGCTTACGTGTCCTAGTCCTACGTATTTTTGGGACTGGGGCGTGACATGTTTTTGTGGTGGCCCATGCAGGTCGAGAGCATATTGTCTCGGTTACGTTACTGTGCCGAGCAAGCCTGCTCCTAGGACTAGAGTATAGGATCTCATCCACAATTGACTATGATTCATCTTCCTCCTCTCTGTTCTATTTTGAACAAATGCATCCTGCTTGATTCCTGTGCTTCCCTAATAGTTCTTTAAGTATAGCCTTCTCCTGGAATATAGAAGTTCTTGTTGTTAGATGATAATTAGAGTAGCACACCTATTTAGAATACAACGAGATTATAGATACACCACTAAGTTTAGAATATCTAGCGAACCCTAGAATCCCTTATCCCTATAATTGGTTTACCATTACCCCTGATGTAATATGAGGACTTGAGAGTAGTATAGACACTACTAGAGTTAGTTAGAAGGTTACCATAATGTTTGCCCCTAGCATTGAGGAACCCATAGAAAACCAAAACTTAATATTTGGACTGAACCTAATCTTCATAGTTAGAAAGTATTGGAGAACTGTAAACTTATATCATTGTCTTGTTATTAGTAGACCGCACCCTAGGAAGCCTAGAGGAATGTAATCAACACTTCTCCCTTGATCATACCTCGAACATAGCAACTGACACCCCACTCCCCTTAGAGAACCATGATGCTATCTAGAGCCCTCTATCTTTATTTTTTTGTTTCCCTGCGACCATAGCGCTCGCTATTTTGCGACGGCTAATTACGTTTCTTCATTTCATCTTTCAACTCGTGCCATCTGACACTTCGGATAGTAGGCCAAGTAACCTTATTCTTTGTTAAGGGCTCATAGTTTGCTAGGATTATAGTTGTAGCCTTGAATGTGAAATTTTTATGCTTGGTAGTTAGAACTTGATAGTTAAGTTATTCTTGTAGATTGAGACCTGGTGCTTATCCCTTAGTTTTAAATCGTGTAATTTGTACCATCACCTCGATACAAGTTAGACCCCTTTCCCCCTTAACGGCCAGTAACTCTTCTATCCTTACTATTGACACTTGTACTATGAGCACTATGATTAGGACTTACGGTGACCCTTACCTATAATGCAATAGGAGACCCTAATAAGTACAAGATTTTTTTTTTCCTCATACACCCTAATAAAAGTTTCTATTTTATTTACATGTGCAAGATTATTGTGTAGGACCCTCTTAAGACTGTCACCGTATTAGTTTAATTTTTATAAGTTGGGTAGTATACCTCACCACCTAGTATCATATAGCCCTTGTGATCCATTGATGAAGTGTAACTGAATAGCATTAATTGTATGCTAACATAAGATGATAGTGTTTATTCAAACTATAGAACTTAGAGGCTCATACCCCTACTTTGTCGACTATCGACTTAGACAAAGAATTAATATGATAGCTGTAGAGATTGTAGAGTCTTTTGTTATTGTTGCTTATGATTGTGTTGTTTTTGCAAACTTGAATTATTTGTAACTTCTCTCATCATAATCCAGCGTATCTATAATCTTTGTACTACCTTGACTTATGCTGCTATTATAGCCTAGTTTTGCAAGCTTATTCTTTATCGAGCTTGTTCATGACATGTATTATTGGAGTACTACACTAATACATTTCAGAACCAGTGTATTAAGGTCTAGCTAGCCTTAGTGCGCTTGGTTCGCCCTTCGTAACGCTACTTTACGTGGATTGTGATATGTAGTGATTAGTAGACGAATATACTTGCCCTAGACATGTCTGACATATCGTATCGGTTACATGACCGTACTAATACGAGCATGTGAATAGGAACTACCAAAATAGGATTTCAATCCACAACTGCTTTGACAATTCCCAATTGAATTCTTTAAACGCCTTGATCCCAATACTTCTATTCTACTACGCTGCCCTTGAACTCTTTATTATTGATCTTCGTCTTCCCCTATTTCGGAAAGACGAAACCTCGTGCTGGGTATAAAGTTTGATACACAGAGAGTACTAGATATACCCCATAGGCCGATCACATACTTGAGGATTATTCTTTCGTAATTAAGGACATATCATATGTGATATGATCGGCGTTGAAGTTTCGAGGATTGAACGACATGAGTAAATAAAGTAAGGGATATTTTCTTAGGATATATATATAGCCTTATGTGATAGATGGGTAAATTCTAAGTTGGGTAACAGTGCATTGTCAACTCGAGAGAAATTTTTTTAGATTATGATCGAGTAAGACTAGATTGTGAGAGGTTCAAGCCATTATAATTTTGAGAAATTTAGAAGAATGACTAAGATGATGAGGATTAATGAATTGATATTGAGGACCCAATATTTATACCTTAAGTGCATGAGTTAAATTTTGAACAATGAAGGTAGAATCACCAATTTGAATTTAGAGGATAAATATAGAATTTCAGACTTGAATATTGGTGGACTGCATTTAAATTATTTTTTATTTGGTGATTTGAATTAAGAATTAAAATTTTGGTTGGACGACCTATTTGAAATAATGAGGATGTGAATGGAATTAAAGAGTTGAGGCATACAAAATTTTATAAGTAAAAATGGAAATATATTGGACTCAAACCACTTCTAAAAGAGATTATGATAGTTAGAGATCGTGAGATAAAAGTTATATGAGTATGTAAATCTTGGAGATGTTATGTGGATATGGATAATTTGAAACAAGGGGAGAAGATATAACCATAGGTTAAATTTTGATCGGAGCAGTGGTCATCCTAACCTAGAAATGATTGCAGTGGATATGATTAGGATTTTAGTTATCGCAAGAAGATTGCGACTGACTTGCCTTATTGTACATAAAGGATTAACCGATTTTGCCTTATTTCAATTTTGAGGACGACATTGTTTTAAGCTCGGCAGATTGTAAAATCCCTCACCTAAGAATTTGACCTGCTCGGCTTAGATAGTGAGACTGAGGCTAGCGAATCCACTTAGAAATAGAACACGGTATTTTTTATTTAGTTTACAACATGATATCACTTGACACGCCTTACCGTGCTCCGATAATCGGAGCACTACACTAGCCACTGCCTTCCTACAAATTCTGCACCCTTATCCTAGACATGCCCATCATCCAATTCTCATCTTTGTGCAATTTTCTAATTGTTGGACGCCTTTATGCAAAAGAGCATTTATGTGTCCACACCATTGGACATGACACATGAAGAAACCTATTCTTCGCTCATATGGATTTTTCCATGATATTTTTTTTGGGATGTGCAACGTGCAACATCGCCCAGCCCTTTAAACCTAGTCTTGCATTTAAACAATGCAAATCTTATACCACCATTGCATTCTATCGTGGCTTAATTTTAATTTCGAGGACGAAATTTTTTTATAAGTTGGGTAGAATGTAAAACCCCCTTCCTAGAAAATCGTATAAACCCTTTTAATTATTAATTATTAATTAAATTGTAGTAATTAGGTCTAAATAGGAGAAATAGATTTTTAATAATTTTTATGTTAGGTGTTCGGGCACTTAGAGGACTTGTGGGACCATCAGGAATTTTTCGGAATTTATTCCATGTAGGAGACCCCTTGAACAGTTGCTAGCCTACCGATGTGTACTACCCTATTCTATAAATTTTCTCATGAGTATATATATATATATATATGTATATACAAATATATATATATATATGTATATATATTTTATAAAGAAAGAATGAAAGAAAAAGAAAAGTAATAAAAAGAATTAATATAATACTAAGTATATAATATAATAGTATTAATAACATTAGTACTTCTAGTATGAACTTTAGTTGTTTGCTGAAGAGCAAATCCAGCGGACTCTCCATTAACCATCCGCCCACATATTGACCCCCCCCTTTCAGCGCCTATTGTCACCCGCGGATCCAACTTCACCCCCTCTCTCTCTCTTAATATATAGCACATATATATATATATAATAAACTCTCCAAAACCCTAACCTAATATTCCCAGACTTCCTCTTCCCATCTAGAGCCGTCACCGCAGCCAGAGAAGCCTCCCCAAGCCATCCAACCATCCCGTCGACGCCGACATCGCGAACTGCAGTCTCCCACTCGAGGCACCTTCGCTCCGGCGTGAATTCCCGTTGACTCGCTCGACCAAACGCTGATCCGTTTTCATAGGTATGATCTTCCCTCAACCCTCTCAAATAATTGTTTTATAGTCAACCTCGGAAAACGTGTGCCCCTAGGTGAAAAACAGCGTCCAAAGTTGGACGAACAGACAGAATTCTGCAATCGCAGAATTCCATATTGACCACCAATGTTGCCGAGTTCGTATCTCCCACCACAGAGATCCGAATTCGGTGATTCTTTTTGATACCTGTAGATTAGATGACCTAGTTTATTTTCTGTATTATAACTTTGTGCTATTAGTCGCTGTGGACAGAAATATATTCGTCACAAAATTGCACGCACCCACTTTTTCCGGTTTTCCAAAAGTGGGAGATCGGAGCGCGCCCCGCCGAACGGGACCGCCCTGCCGTGTGCCAAGTGTACCAAATGGTGCACACAGCATAACGGGACACGTGAAAATTCGTGGGGACTGATTCGGACGCGTGAGCGCGCCGGAATCAAGCCGTATCCGCGGACATATCTCGTGTCGCCACTTTTGTGGAACTTGCGTGTATTTTGTGCACGGTCGTCAAAATGCGACGAAACTTACGCCACTGGACTCGTGGTAACGCGCTGGTCCTGTGACCCAAATTTCACGCATTTCTGAGACGGTTGACCAGATCGCCAATTGGCGGGCCCCACAGTTGACTTTTTGGACCAAATTTTGTTCGGCTCATCGGAATCCAAATTTGGACATACCGTTGGGTTCGTATTGACATCTAGAGTTGTTTGACCCATAGTTTGACCCATTTAGAGACTGTTACCCTCGGCACGCTTTTCGGTGCAAAGTGGGCCACACGTGGACTCCACTTTTGCCCGAAATTACCGTTTTGCCCCTGTGTCCAAATTGGACGAAAGGGATGTGCTTTTTAGCTATTTTGCTCATTCCGGAAACGTTGGTGATGTTTATTTCAGCATCCGGAGACGTTTGTTCGGAGTCCTTAGTTCCAGGTTCAGTGTCCTTGACATTTGGGCGCGTACACTTTACGGATTTCTTGCCAGGCAAGTATACCTTGCCATTGTACTGTTATTTATATTCCATATGTTGCATGCATCTTTATTTTCTGTCTTTAGTTCATATATTTTAACTGTTATATAAAATGCGCGCGACGGTGTTGTCGCGTTATGTTTTTATTTATGTATTTGCATTGACCTGTTTATGAGACTACCCCATTATCATGTAGCATCATTAGGTTCATTTGACTGTGACACATATTTTTACACGAGTTGTGAGTCTCATATAGATCACGGACGCGCGTATTGACTGATCATCGGTACGTGTGGGACGTGCGTTAGGGATAACTGCTGTTAGAAACTTTGCATGCTAGTAGACTTGGCAGTTATTAGAGGTCCATGGACATAGCTTATTATAGTACGGTGGTCCCATCCTTGTCCTTGTTTGGTTGCAGGATTGGGCTAGGGTACTAAGAATAGGCTATGGACCGAATCGTGTCATTGATGTGACATGCTTAGAGCATGGGGTGGGGAGAACAACAAGTACCGCATTTGAGCTCCTTTACACTTTTTCTCCTGTACGCCCGGATTCTCCGCTGGAGATACGGGCCATGATGACCACCATATATTATGTACTATCAGGCGGGCCACCGGCGTTCAAAAGACGACGTGCCTTGTAGGCCCCTGGATCCTCAAAAGAGAACTATGCCAAATCCCAGTTTTCAGCCAGATAGCTCACTTGTGGGGAAAGTTGTTCTTAACTGCATTCACATAGATGGTTAGGCGACCCCAATGGATGTTTATTTTCAGTACTTTATTAGCATGTGTTTAAGTATACTTGTTATGTCCCTCTGAGGACCTGGTCCGCTGCCAGGTGTACCTGTTCTTGAGTGTTTGCAGGAGCACAGATGTGGAAGGATATAGATGCTTCGTGGATGTCTTCTCTTCGAGCCGTGATTGGTAGCTGGTACTTATTGTTTGAGTGAGTTGTACTTATATTGTATTTATATTTCCCATTCGAGTTGGTAGTGGATTTGTTTCCATCCAACTATCATCTTTAGATACTTCTGTTGAGATCTAGTTTCATAGATACTGGTTGTTTATTTCTATATGATTTTGGTGGATGAGATTTAGATTTTGACCTGTGACTTGTATTTCATTTTATACCACTTGTGGATTTTATATTCATATTACAGCGTACGTATGGATTTGGTTTCCATATATTGGAGTTGCCATATCCATGCGGCTGGCATGCTTACGTGTCCTAGTCCTACGTATTTTTGGGACTGGGGCGTGACAGATCCAGACAGTGTTCTACCGCAGATACTGCGACGTAGGCTGAAAGTACCCATGTACTCGTGCCCAAATATCCGGGTGCAGGCCGTGATACATTTTTATGGTGGCCCATGCAGCTATCGTCTTCCCAAATAGTTGGATGTCATGGTGGTAACTAGGTTTAGTCGTACAACTGCGAGCCTACAATAGAATATGATTGATGGATTATAAGAGATTCTAGGAAGCAGAGTACTCAATAACATATTAGGATTTCTTGATGGATTCCTTGGATGACCCTTGAGAATCTTACTTTGAACCTTGTCTAAATCTATTATTCCTTTCTTTTGTTCACTCTAACTTTTGATTTAAGTTGAATATATGTCCGCTGTTGAACCTAATTCTTGCAACTTGCCTAAATCTATTATTCCATGCTTTTGTTTAACTTTTATTCAACTTGAATATCTGTCCGTTGTTGAACATAATTCGTGGATCTTACCTAAATCTATTATTCCATGCTTTTGTTCACTCTAACTTTTGATTCAACTTGGATACATGTCCATTGTTGAACCTAATTCTTGTTTCAAGATGAGTTTTATGGACTATAGAAAGAACAATAGAGTATAAGCTGAGCTCATAACCATTTCATATTGAGAATAGAAAACTGATTAATTAAAATTATATGCATGTAAAATGATAAATATTTTGAGGTTATATTGTCAATCAAGAAAATAAGAATTTGGACCAAGATACTACATCAGGGCTTGGAGGATTTAATAAAATATATTTGAGTAGTAAATAAAAAAATAACGTATGAACTTGAAGAAATCACCATGGTGTAAACACCCTGATTTTTAGAATTTAATTTAAAAATTATATTAATTATTATTGTAGAAAATTTTTATTATTTTTAGTTAATTATAATAAATTTTCGTTCATGGATTTATATTTTTGGGCATTAAATTAATTATTAAAATAGTAAAAAAATTATATTTCTAGGTGTATAATTAATATTAGAATATTGTGTATTTTTTTTGAATTTATTGGGGTCCAAAACTATTTTTAGATAGCCATATATGTATATATGTATATATGTAAATTGTTTTAATAAACCAACCCAACATAAACCGAACCAACCCAAACCAACCTAAACCGAACCAACCCAAACCAAACTAACCGAACCCAGATCCCAAACCCATACCGGCAACCCACCAACCCGTGAGCTGACCAGAAACCCCAACCCATTCAGTAATAGAAAACCCCCACACCCTTCACTTCTCCTTCCCGAAACCGCCCGACCCCCTCTCTTCCGCTCCCTGTAACCCCCATGTACACCCCTATATATATATTAGCCTAGCCGACCACCACCACCATCATCTCCTCTACCACCCCGACCAACCCCGGCCACCGACTCCGTCGTTGTGACCGCCGCACGCCGCCGCAAAGAAGCCGCAGTACAGCCCTCCGACATCCTGAGCAAACAACACAGCGAGGCACCCATATTCTAGCCCCTGTAACTCTCTGCACAGTTAACTAAATATCGATCTGTCAAATCCTATGCGAAGACCATATAACCCTCTTGAACCCTGTGTAATTAGTTTGGTGTATCATGTCCAGTGTCGGTCGTAATTCGCGACGCAAAACAGGAAAAAAATAATCCAGTTTATAGTTTAGAAACTGTTCCAACCACCCATTTTATGTCTATTTTTCTTCCTATCTAGTTAATATTTTTAAATTATTCTTAAACTGTAATTTAGACAATATAATCGAGATTTAATCTCTTTAATTAGTTTATTTTAAATTGTTGTAGGTTGTGATTTATTTGCTATTGAATTTGACCAAAAACTTGGTTTTCTAAACCCGAATGTTATCAAAACTGGGTGCGTTCAGCTAAACGAAGCAACTTTATTATGTGTGAATTAAACCGAAAGACGCATATTATCAACGCGGATGTGTGAGATTTCACGAAAGTTGATTTGGATGTGCGTGCACACCGGAATCAACGCGTATCCGTCGAAAAGTCCCATATCGGCCTGTTCTGACACTCGTCATAATTTCGTGTATGCTTATCGTTTCGTAACGAAACTTACGCCATCGGATTCTTAGCATTACACTGGTCCTGTGACCCAAGTTTGGTTTGATTCTGAGAACGTTGACGAAACACCATTTCGTGGGCCCCACGGTTCCACTTGATGGGCGATTTTATGACCGGCTCATCAGAATCCAGTTCTGGACATTCTTTTGGGTTTGTATCATCGTTTTGGTCTTATAGATACTAAGTTTGACAAATTTGGAGAACTTTATCTCTGGCACATTTTTTGGTGCGAAATAGGCCACATGTGGACTTCGCTTTGACCAGAAACTGTCAATTCTGTCCCTGTGTCAAAATTAGACTTATGGGTAGTCATTCCTAGATATTTTAAGTATTCTGAGAGCAATAATAATGTTTGTTTCAGCATCCAGAGGTGTACCTGGAGATTATACTTATATCGGAGCAACTGACGAATCTCAAAACACAGGCAAGTGTACCTTGCCAACTTGCAGTAGATTCTATGATATTATTTGCTTGTATTCTTTTTATATACTTCTGTGTTGTACCTGTTCAACCTAGGACCTTGAGACGTGCTTAATGTCCGAACAAGATTCGGGTGTCGACGCCGTACGCGGAGTCCTGTATCGTCATTTAGAGAATTGATTTCACGATCCTATTTTTGCGTGCTTTCTTTACCAAGTACGTCATACCATAGGACACTTGACAATATTCATACAAGAGAATCTTTCCTGACTTATTCATGGTAATTCTGTATAGGCTTACATGATTCGTGAAATAAGACTTGCATATACACAGATATCATTATGGCTTGTTGTACTAGCTAGAGGTCATGATCTTGCGTGTTATGGACATGAGACATCATGGACATGAGACGTGTGATTATATTGGGTAGGGAGAGACACACAGGCAACATGTTGATTTTGCGGAATATGATTTGGATGTGCGTGCACACCGAAATCAACGCGTATCCGTCGAAAAGTCTTATATCGGCCAATTTTGACACTCGTCATAATTTTGTGCGTGCTTGTTATTTTATAATAAAACTTATGCCATCGGATTCGTAGCATTACATTGGTCATGTGGCCCAAGTTTGGTTTGATTCTGAGAACGTTGACGAAACACCATTTCGTGGGTCTCACGATTCCACTTGACGGGCAATTTCGTGATTGGCTCATCGAAATCTAGTTCTAGATATTCTGTTGGGTTCGTATCATCGTTCTGAACTTGTAGACACTAAGTTTGACAAATTTGGAGAACTTTGCCTCTGACACATTTTTCGGTGCGAAGTGGGCCACATGTGGACCCTGCTTTAACCAGAAACTGTCAATTCTGCCCCTGTATCCAAATTGGACTTATGGGTAGTCAATCTTAGCTATTTCAAGTATTCTGAGAGCAATAGTAATGTTTGTTTCAGCATTCGAAGGCGTACCTGGAGATTTTACTTATATCAGAGTAATTGACGGAGCTCAAAATACAGGAAAGTATACCTTGCCAACTTGCAGTAGATCATGTAATATTATTTGCTTGTATTCTTTCTATATACTTCTACGTAATACCTGTTCAACCTAGGACCGTGAGACATTGCTTAACGTCCGAACAAGATTCGGGTGTCGACACCGTACGCGGAGTCGTGTAACGTTATTTAGAGAATTGATTCCCCGATTCTATTTTTGCGTGCTTGTATTACCAAGTACGTCATAACATAGGACACTTGACATTATTTATGTTACAGAATCTTTCTTGAGATATTTATGGTGATTCTGTATAGGCTTACATGATTCGTGACATAAGACTTGCATATACATAGATATCATTATGACTCGTTGTACAAGCTAGAGGTCATGATCTTGCGTGTTATGGACATGAGACGTCGTAAACATGAGGCGTATGATTATATTGGGTGGAGAAAGACACACAGGCTTCAGGCTGACATATATACTTTATTATTGAGGTACTTTAGTCTCTGGTCGAGAGCTTGGCCTATTACGTGATATTACTGCTACCGGCTCTCCGACACAGAGCTTGTAGTGGTCTCAGCCTGAGTACTAGTGATGCTTTCATTTGTATTTCACATAGCTGGTTACATAGCTTGCCCTGAGGATCTATTTTTATATACTGTATTTTATTTGGCTTGAGTTATTCTTGTACCTTGTTATGTCCCCTGAGGACCTGGATCCGGATTATGTCCTCAGGTACAGTAGAGGAGGAATACCCCAAGATATACGGGACATGAGCTGACGCTGGAGCAGTACTGGCACTAGAGGACGAGGTTGTGCCAAAGGATTTCTCCTGAGTATTCTGTTGCATACTCAGTTATTTATGCTTCCAGTTATTTTATATCTTGACTCATGGACTTATGTATTGACTTATTTTATCGGGTTGTTCCCCGAGACACTACAAATATTGACTTAATAATTGACTATTTTCTTTATCTATTATCTTGATTAGTCTATCATATTTAGTTATGCTTTTTTCTGTGGATGAGATTAGAATTATTCTGTGATAAATAGTGTAGAATGCATTTATATTTATTACAGCTTAAGTGCACTCTAACGGGTCCATTAAATTGGGTTTGTCTATTGGAGTTGTGCTGGTGGCCATTGCCGCATGGCTAGTCCCTCGGTATTTTAGGACTGGGGCATGAAACATGGGTTGCATAAATCAGGCTAAGAATGATGTTGTAGAACTCATAAATAATAATTATGATCCATGGAAATTAAGAGGACGATATTGAAGGTTACTAAACAAACAAAATATGATTTTGAAACAGATGGCCTTATGATCTTATTCTTAATGAAGTTAACATCATTTCGAGAATAATAAAATTATAGAGAGATAAAAAATTTTGATATTAGAAGATCCTGACTAATTTATTAGATGGAGTCATTGATATGCTTATAAATATAAATACAGTAGATTGTGTAACGCCCCAGTCCCAAAAATACGTAGGACTAGGACACGTAAGCATGCCAGCCGTATGGATATGGCAACTCCAATATATGGAAACCAAATCCACACGTATGATGTAATATGAATATCAAATCCACAAGTGGTATAAAACATACGTCACAAGTCACAGGGTATAATCTAAATCTCATCCACGAAAATCAAATATAATTAAATAACCAACATCTATGAAACTAGCTCTCAATAAGAAGTATCTAAGGATGATAGTTGGATGAAAACAAATCCACTACCAACTCGAATATAAGAGCAAATACAATATAAGAATACCAGCTAACATCCACGGGCTCGAAGAGAAGACATCCTCGAAACATAAGTAACCATCCGAATCTGCGCTCCTGCGAATACTCAAGAACAAATACACCTGGCAGGGGACCAGGTCCTCAGAGGGACATAACAAGATACTTAAACACATGCCAATAAAGTACTGCAATAAATATCCAATGGGTCGCCTAACCGTCTAAGTGAATGCAGTTAAGAACAACTTTCCCCACAAGTGAGCTATCTGGCTGAAAATCTGGGATTTGGCATGGTTCTCTATTGGAGATCCAGGGGCCTAAAAAGACTCGTCGTCTTTCGAACGCCGGAGGCCCGCCTGATAATAATATAATATATAGTGGTCATCACCACCCATATCTCCAGCGGAGAATCCGGGTGCACAATAGAAAAAGTGCAAAAGAGCTCAAATGCGGTACTTGTTGTTCTCCCCATCCCATGCTCTAAGCATGTTACATCCATGACACAATTTGGTTCATAGCCTATTCTTAGCACCCTAGCCCAATCCTGCAACCAAACAAGGACAAGGATGGGACCACCGTACTACAATAGGCTATGTCCCTAGACCTCTAATAACTGCTAAGTCAACTAGCATACAAAGTTTCTGACAGCAGTTATTCCTAACGCATGGCCCATACGCATATGAGGCCAAATCCTGCACGCCAGTCCGTGATCTATATGAGACTCACAACTGGTGTAACAACTGTGTCACGGCCAATGAACCTAATGATGCTACATGATAATGGGGTAGTCTCATGAACAAGATCAATGCAATACATAAATAAAAATATATCGCGACGACACCGTCGCGTGCAGTTTATATAACAGTTAAAATATATGAACTAAGACAGAAAATAAAGATGCATACAATATATGGAATATAAATAACAGTACAATGGCAAGGTATACTTGCCTGGCAAGGAAGCTGCAATGTACCAATAACCTGCTCCAGAAGTCGCGCAGAACAAAATCCAATACCCTATGTACATATAATATAATACAAATAAAATCATTAGTCATTACACTAGTGCACACACAACAATATTTACACGGGACTCAGGGGGTATACTAGGGGTAACACTAGTCATCTAACACGGTCAATTACGCGTTGAATTATGCGGGGTCTCATCTTCAAGTGTTGTACACAATCAGACAGTCGACTGACAGGTGTCTAAGCCAGTACGTTAATGTACGCAAGGCGGACAATTCACAAGTGCTTAGGGTCAACATGGTCAAGGTGAGTACGGGACAGTCCACGGTGTCCTAGGGTCGTACAGTCTGAATATTTATAGTCATAATTATCAATTAGCATTTACTTAATTATACAATACATATATATATCCATATAATTATATAATAATATAACCAGTGGTTTATTTACATAACTATTGGAATACATATAGTAATTACGTACATAAATATATATACCAAACTGAATAATATTTGCGTACATGTAAATGTACGAACGCTTGTTGGGTTCTCCGACTCAGGGTCTGATGTAAACTAACCGTGGTGGCTAAATACTAATGTCCTATTGGAACACACACAAGCACACATAAATGGAGCAGACAGACAGGTTCATACCTCGGAGTACGTGTACGAGTACGATGGTGAGGTTGACGATGATGATGATGATGGTGACGACTATGTTGTAATGACGATGAAGTGATGCTGATGATGATGACGAGGGCAATGGTGTTTGACGAGGACGATGGCGAGGATGGAGATGTGGACGGTGGTGTGATGATGATGCTAATAATTGAAAGTGATGATGATGGGCTGATGGCTGCTGATACGATGAGATGATGATGATGATGGTGGTTAATTAGGTTTATGGTAATTAGGGTGCTAATTAGGTTAACGATAATAGAGGTGATGACGAGGATGAGATGATGATGATGATCATGATGAGACGATGATGATAGAATGATGAGGGGTTTTACATGATGGTGAAGACGAGGATAATGAGGTGGGTGATGGTGATGAGCATGTTGATGATGTGGACGATGGTAATGACAAGGACGATGATATAGATGATAGGTTGATGGTGACAACGATGATACTGACGATGATAAGGAGGTGATGATGACGGCTGGCTATGATGATGGTGGTGATGACGAGGAGGACGATGAGGGCGACGACTACGACGTAGATGGCGATGTTGATGGTAAAGGTGATGATAATGGTGGTGATAAGGTGATGATGATGATGATGATGCAGGTGGTGGCTCTCCGGCCAGGCAAGCTCCGGCCAAGACAGAGGAGGGAGTCAGGGAGGAGGAACTTAGGAAGGGGAGGAGTCGAGTCGGAGCTCCGGCATTGAGGTCGTGGTGATCGGTGGTTCAGCAGGGGAAGGGTGGTCCAGTTGCTCGGTAGGGGAAGGAGGCAGGCCGTGGTGCTGATCCGGCCAGCCCTAGGCGAGGCGGAGGAAACGATGGAGTCTCCAGCGAGTTCAGCAGTGATCAAGGTGGACACAGCGGCTCGGGGTGACGCTGTGGGGTCTGCTTCGGCGGAATGGCTCACCGGAGAGAGGTTGGAGAAGAGGAACATGATGGATGGGGAGGGTGAAGACGAGGAAGGAGGAGGAGAACGCCGGGGAAGAAGGTGGTGGAGGTGACGGGATCTGGCGGGTTGTCGTGATGGTGGTGATGGACAGAGCGGGGAGGCTGGATGTCGACTCAGGCGAACGAAGGGAGAGGACAGCGGTGATGGGAGGAGCACGGGGTCGAGTTCCGGTCAGTGAAGGAGGGTGGTCCAGTCAGGGGGAGGCTGCTCAGCGGAGGAGAAGATCGGGGGTCGTCGGCTGGACGGAGATGGAAGAGGGTGGCGGCTCGGTTCAGGTGTAGGGGTTGTAGGGGATGAAGGTGACCGGGCTCTGCGGGGAGCTCTGGCGAGTTGGCCGGTAAAGGGGGGATGCACAGTAGGGATGGGTGAATTCGGCTGGGTTAGGTTTTTGCATTGGGTTTTGTTTTGGTGAAAGGATTTTTAAGGTATATTTATATGTGATGATGTAAGATCTTGAGGTTGACCTAGGGTTTGATGTTTGACCTAGGGTTTGAACTTGGTCAACATTCCTTGGGGTGGGCCTTGGGCTTGCATGAGGATGTTTAGAGGGCTATGATATTGTATTATTTAAATGCAAGGCTAAAATTTAAATGGGGGACGATGTGCGCGCGTTGCACATCCCAAAATTTATGGAAAAATTCACGTGAAGGGAAAAATAGATTTTTTTTATGAATTGTCCACTGGTGGAGACACCTCAATGCATTTTTGCATAAAAGCCCCCCAACAATTAGAAAATTGCACAAAGGCAAAAAATGGATTTAATTAATTAAATCGAAACGCGCACGATATTCTAGAATTAATTAGGAGTACATGGGATTAAATTTAGGCGTGACACAAGTGTCAGGGGCGTAGAGGGTACAGTGTAGAATATTAATAAAATCTGGGTTGCACAAAACGGTCTAGGTTGTGTCTTCAATTTCGATTGGAACGCACAAGGGTACTGAATTGGAATTTATTTTGAATTAAGAAATAACGTCCGCAACGTTTATTGTGCGGCTAAAATATAGCACCCGAGAGCAATATTATAAGTTGCACAAGGGTCAGAATAGTAGGCAGACATGTCTAGGATACAGTTGTGAAGTTTGTAGATAGGCAATGGCTAGTGAGGTGCTCCAATTATCGAAGCACCGATAAGGTGCGCTACACGATATAAATTATTGCATAATTAAATAAATGCCGCGTTCTAATTCTAATTGGGTTCAAACTAGCCCTAATTTCACTATCTAAGCCAAGTAGCCCTAATTTTGGGTGAGAGAGTTTACAATCTACCCAACTTAAAATAATTTTGTCCTCAAAATTAAACTAGGGTAGGCTTTCTCTCTCTAACCTCACTTGATTACAGTCTAAAGAATTCTCCTTAAGTTAACATTGCAGTTTCTACCCAACTTAGAATTTACCCATCTATCATCTATGGCTTGAATCTAAGAAAGTTATGCCCCAAATTATTTAATCATTTTATTGAATCCTTGAAGTTTTTAACACCAAACATAACATCTATGATATGCCCTTAATCATTTATAACAGAGGGTCACCAAGTCATATGATTAGCCTATGGGGTATACCTAGCACTATCAGTGTATCACTTATTTCCAAGCACGAGGTTTCGTCTTTTCGAAACATGGAAAGACGGAAAACAATGGTAAAGAGTTCAAGGAGGGGTAATAGAATGGAAGTATGGGAATCAAAGTGTTTAAAGGACTCAAATGGAAATTGTCAAGACAGTGGTGGATTGAAACACTATTTGGTAATTTCTTATTCGCATGCTCACATCGGTGCGGTTATGTACTTGATATGATATGCTTCATCATATCTAGAGGGTGAGTATATTTGTCTACTGGTCAATTATACATCTCAATCCACGTAAAGTAGTATTACGAAAGGCGAATCAAGCGCACTATGGTTGATCAGACCATAATACACTGATTCTGATTAGACAATTATATCAGTGGACGTCCCTAATAATACATATCTCATGATCAAGCTCGATAAAAGAATAAGCTTGCAAAACTAGGCTATATTAGTAGCATAAGTCAAGGTAGTACAACAAACATAAGTATGCTAGATGATGATGAAAGAAGGTACAAATTAATTCAAGTTCGCAAAAATAAAAACAACATAAGCAATAATAACAAAAGACTCTACAATCTCTACAGTTATCATACAACCTCCTTGTCTAAGTCGCTAGTCGACCAAATAGGGGTAAGGACCGCTAAATTCTATTGTCTGAATAAACACTGTCGTCTTAGCTAGCATACAATTAATGTCATGCAGTTACACTTCATCAATGGATCACGAGGACTATGTGATACTAGGTGGTGAGGTATACTACCCAACTTAAAAAAATTTAACTACTAATGTATTGTCTTAAGGATACTGTAGAAGCTCTTGCTAAGGTCTACGAGAAGGGGTCTTGGTACTTATTAGGGTATCTGCTTACATTACATAGGTCATGGTTGCCTTTAGCCTTAGTCATAGTGCTTATAGGACAAGTGTTAATAGTAAGGATAGAAGAGTTACTAGTCTCAAGGGTAGGGAATATAACTCGTATCGGGGTGAGGGTACAAATTACGTGATTTAACACTAAGGGATAATCATCGGGTTATAATCTACAAGAATAGCTTAAACTATCAAGTTCTAACTACAAGGTACAAAATTCAAAATTCAAGATTACAACTATAACTTTAGCAAACTATATATCCTACCATAGAATACGATCACTTGGTCTATAATTAGAGGTATCAAGTGGCACGAGCTGAAAGATGAAGAAGGGAAGAAGATAATTTAATCATCGCGCGATCAGCGAATGTTGAGGTCGCAGAGGAACAACATATGAAATTGAATAGAAGGTCTCTAGATAGTATCATGGTTTCCTAAAGGGAAGTGGGGTGCTAGTTGCTATGTTCGAGGCATAATCAAGAAGGAAGTGTTGATTACATTCATCTAGGCTTCCTAGGGTCGAGTTCCGATCAGTAAAGGAGGGTGGTCCAGTCAGGGGGAGGCTGCTCAGCGGAGGAGAAGATCGGGGGTCGTCGGCTGGACGGAGATGGAAGAGGGTGGCGACTCGGTTCAGGCGTAGGGGTTGTAGGGGATGAGGGTGACCAGGCTCAGTGGGGAGCTCCGACGAGTTGGCCGGTGAAGGGAGGATGCACAGTAGGGATGGGTGAATTCGGCTGGGTTAGGTTTTTGCATTGGGTTTTGTTTTGGTGAAAGGATTTTTAAGGTATATTTATATGTGATGAGGTAAGATCTTGAGGTTGACCTAGGGTTTGATGTTTGACCTAGGGTTTGAACTTGGTCAACATTCCTTGGGGTGGGCCTTGGGCTTGCATGAGGATGTTTGGAGGGCTATGATATTGCATTATTTAAATGCAAGGCTGAAATTTAAATGGGGGGACGATGTGCGCGCGTTGCACATCCCAAAAATTACGGAAAAAACCACGTGAATGGAAAAATAGATTTCTTTATGAATTGTCCACTGGTAGGGACACCTCAACGCATTTTTGCATAAAAGCCCCCCAACAATTAGAAAATTACACAAAGGCAAAAATTGGATTTAATTAATTAATTCGAAACGCGCACGATGTTCTAGAATTAATTAGGAGTACATGGGATTAAATTTAGGCGGGACACAAGTGTCAGGGGCATAGAGGGTACAGTGTAGAATATTAATAAAATCTGGGTTGCACAAAATGGTCAAGGTTGTGTCTTCAATTTCGATTGGAACGCACAAGCGTACTGAATTTGAATTTTTTTTAAATTAAGAAATAACGTCCGTGACGTTTATTGTGCAGCTAAAATATAGCACCAGAGAGCAATATTATAAGTTTCACAAGGGCAGAATAGTAGGCGGACATGTCTAGGATACGGTTGTGAAGTTTGTAGATAGGCAATGGCTAGTGAGGTGCTCCAATTATCGAAGCAACGGTAAGGTGCGCTACACGATATAAATTATTGCATAATTAAATAAATGTCGTGTTCTAATTCTAATTGGGTTCAAACTAGCCCTAATTTTACTATCTAAGCCAAGTAGCCCTAATTTTGGGTGAGGGGGTTTATAGATTGGTAGAAAACTCATAAATAATGATAATGTGGGTAGAAATACCAACTTGATAAAGACCTTTTGAAGGACGATGTCTAAATTGTCGAATTCATTAGTAGTTGATAAAAGATAATGTGGAGTCGTAAGAATAAGAGGATATAATAGGTAAGAGAATTGGGTATCAAAATAAAGGTTAACACCTTGCAAGTTATAATTTTTGGAATTTATTGACTATTGACATATGCAAGGAAAAAGGTAGGAGAGCGACTTCATTGTAATCAAATAAACAAGACTAGGATTCCAATCTTTGTAATCATCTTTCTTTTTCTTGTTACCTCTGTTTTACTTGCATCCATCAACTTGGCGCCCATCTAGAAATATGTTACTCTAGCATAACTAATAACTAAGATCTTGTTTTTCCTTTATATCTTATAATCCTTCTTACCTTACGGAATGACCGAGACCCTGGAATAAATGAATTGGTTATCATATGGTAATCATATATCTTTAGTCTGGTATTGATACCTTAGACGTTGAGATAGAATTGTAGAAAGAAAAGCAGAAATATCACTCCCCGTTCCCAAATATACGTATTTGGAACGTATTTTATTTTAGCATGGTTGCATGTGCATAGAGACTCGACCCATTCTTTGGTTTAACTTGGTTCATGGTTCATTTTTTGGGTTAGTTCAAGTCATGAGAACCCTTGGTTCAACCCTCAACCCTACCATATATAACTCAACCAATTATCTCTCTCTCTCTCTCTCTCTCTCTCTCTCTCTCTCTCTCTTCACTTCTTTATTTCTTTCCCTCTCATTTGTTTTCTCTCCCATTTTCCATAGGAAAGTACACCTTGCATGAGAAATAAAAAATCGTCCATATTATTGATTCATTATATTTGTTATGTGTTTCTAAGCACTTTTAATACTTGGAGTTTTCAGTTTTGATGGGTGAATATGAGTATATCTACAATTGAAGTTTAGCATTTTCAGGGGTTGTATGTATTTTTCATGGTTTTAATATACTAAAACATGATATTTTAGAAAATTAGTTTTTGGGGTTAATGAAGTACTTCATTTCGGGCATTTTAGCTTTTGTCTCACTTGATTCAGAGTTAAAAAGAAGTTTTTATGAAGGAAATAATTTTTGGATTTTTGGAGCTTTTTTCCATGGAGTTCGTAATGTTTTGGGACGAAAGAGTTCCATGCACCCAACTTCATACGTCCCTTCCAGCATGACGCCTATCTTGTTAGCCCAAAGTAGATCGCCTCGTGTCTACATCTTCAGCCACATCAACGTCGGTATACCCAACCAGCTTTATTTCGTCACCACCAAAAGAAAGTCTCCAATCGACAGTGCCCTGAAGATATCGTAGAATTCACTTGTAAAATCCCTAATCCTAAAAATCGTATTAAGCTATTTTTTATTAATTATTAATTAAATTGTAGTAATTAGTGGCTAATTAGGAGAAATAGATTTTTATTAATTTTTATTTTAGGTGTTGGTGCAATTAGAGGATTTATGGGACCATTAGGAATTTTTCAGAATTTATTTCATGTAGGAGACCCTTTGGACAGTTGCTAGCTTAATGGTGTGCACAAATATATATTTTTAGAATTTTCTATGTATTTATATATATGTGCATTTAGAGAATTTATGGAGCAATTATAAATTTTTCCGAATTTATTTCATGTAGGAGACCCCTTGAGCAGTTGCAAGCTTGATAGTGTGCATTAATAGAATCTAGAATTTTTCTATGAGAATATACGTGTATATATATATATATATATATATATATATATATATATATATATATATATATAAAGAGTTTTTTTTATAAAAGAAAAGAAAAGAAAAGAAAAGAAAACAAATCTATTAAATAACTAATATAAATAAACTAATAACTATAAGCAAACTTAAGCAAACTATTCCAACAACTTCCCAACCATTCCCACAAGCAAACCAAACCATTCCATTGCCAAGCCACAGCCGCCCCCCCTTTAATTCCAACACAGAAAGCACCCAAGCAAAACCGAACCACGTTAGCAAGACCCCCCCCCCACGCGGCTTCTAATACAAACTCCTCTCTCTTCCTATTCGTATATATATTTATTTATTTCCCTAAACCCTAAACCTAAATCATCCAAACCCTCCCTCTTCCCATCTAGACCTAGAGAGCGCCGCCACCACAGCCGGAGAACCCCGCTAGGTCGTCCAACCAAACGCCACCCCGTCTTCACCGGTATGCTCACCCCTTAACCCTCTTCCATATCTGTGTAATAGTAGACCTCGAACAACGCGTAACCATAGGCAAAAATAGACCAAATTCTGGGATCGCAGAAAACTACGGTGATCACCCATGTTTCGGAGTTGGTATCTCCAACCACAGAGATCTGAATTCGATGATTCTTTTTGGTATACGTAGACCACTTGACCTAGTTTAATTTCTGTTAAATAACCCTAGATTATTAACTGCTGTAGACAGAATTAAATTTATTGGAAAACCCCGCGAACTCACTTTTCTAGATTTCCAAAAGTTGTGAAACGGAGCATGCCCCACCAAACGGGACCGCCCCGTCGTGTACCAATTATACCGAACGATGCGCACAGCGTAACCGGACACGTAAAAATTTACGAAAACTGATTCGGACGCGTGTGCACATCAAAATCAGCCCGTATCTGCGGACACACCCCGTATCACAATTTTTGTGGAAGTCGCGCGCATTTTGTGCACGCTCGTCAGATTGTGACGAAACTTACGTCACTGGACTCGTGGTAACGCACTGGTCCTGTGACCCAATTTTTACGTAATTCTTAGACAGTTGACCAAGTCACCAATTGGCGGGCCCCACGGTTAATTTTTTGGGCAAAATTATGTTCGGCCCATCGGAATCCACATTTGGATATACCGTTGGGTTCGTATTGACATCTAGAGTTTGTTTGACCTATAATTTATCCCATTTAGAGACTGTTACCCTTGACATATTTTTCGGTGCAAAGTGAGCCACACGTGGATCCCACTTTTACTCGAAATTATCGTTTTGCCCCTGTGTCCAAATTGGACGAAAGGAAAGTGCTTTCTAGCTATTTTGCTTATTCTGGTAACATTGGTGATATTTATTTCAGCATCCGGAGACGTTCATTCTGAGGCCGTAGCTTCTGACTCTTGGTGTGGACATCGGTACATTATATTTTTGTAGCTTTCTTGCCAGGCAAGATACCTTGTCAAATTGCTTACAGTATTTTACATGCTTAGTATATTTCTGTATATTTATTGTATTTCTATTTATTTATTGCATGTGTAGTTTCTTTCAGTCATTACTATATATTAGATATGTTGACACACACTTGACACTTAGTATCATAAAGGACAATCAGTAGGCGTATAGGCTTTACCACTCTGGTAAACCGTAGTAACTAGCACGCACTATGGTGGTCGTGTCCGATGGTCGCTACCCCCGAGGTATGTCGATTGATGGAGTCCGAGGGTCGCTACCCCCGAGGTATGTCGGCTGATGATGTCCACTGACGAGTGCATGAGTTATGAGGATTAGATCGAGTAGCCTACCCCTGCCCATACGTCAAAAAGTTGTCCTCATTTGCATTCATAATGATTGTCTTGTACAGCGTACTTATTTATTTTCAAATTATATGCATATTTACTGTATTCAAATTGGCTCGCTTTTCTGTATCTTGTTACGTCCCTCTGAGGACCTGGTCCCCTGTCAGGTGTATCTGTTCTTGAGTATTTGCAGGAGCGCAGATTTGGATAGTTATAGATTTTTCGTGGATGTCTTCTCTCCGAGCCCCATAATTGTTAGCTGGTATTCCTATATTGTGTTTATTGTATTGTACTTTTCTATTCGAGTTGGTAGTGGATTTGTTTCTATCCAACTATCATCCTTAGATACTTACATTGAGATCTAGTTATATAGATGTTGGTTATTTATTTATATTGATTTCTGTGGATGAGATTTAGATTATACCCTGTGACTTGTGACATATGTTTATACCACTTGTGGATTGATATTCATATTACAGCGTACATGTGGATTTTGGTTTCCATATATTGGAATTGCCATATCCATGCGGATGGCATGCTTATGTGTCATAGTCCTACGTATTTTTGGGACTGGGGTATGACATATTTTTGTGGTGGCCCATGCAGGTCAAGTTAGCCGTCTCGGTTACGTAACTGTACCGAGCGGGCCTGCACCTAGGAATAGAGTATAGGATCTCATCCAAAATTGACTATGATTCGCTCTCCCTCCAATCCATTCTATTTGAATAATTGTATCCTGCTTGATTCATGTACTTCCCTGATAATTTCTTGAGTATAGCCCCCTCCTAGAATATATAAATCCCTGTTGTTAGAAGATAAGTAAGGTAACATTCCTATTAAGAGTACAACTAGAGTGTTGGCATACCACTAAGTTTAGAATATCTAGTGAACCCTAGAATTCTTTATCTATAGATTGGTTTACCATTACCCCTTGATGTATTATGAAGACTTGAGAGTAGTATAGATGCTACTAGAGTTAGTTAGAAGTTTTACCATAATGTTTGACCCTGATATTGAGGAACTAATATAAAACCAAAATTGAATATTATGACTGGACCTAACCTTCATAATTAGATAGTATTGGAGAACTATAAACTTAGATCATTGTCTTATTATTAGCATACAACACCTTAGAAAGCCTAGAGAAATGTAATTAACCCTTTTTCTTGAGCCTACCTCGAATATAGCAACTAGCATACCACTTTCCCTTAGAAACCCGTGATGCTATCTAGAGCCACCTATTTTTAATTTGATATATTGTTCCTTTGCGACCTTAGCGTTCGCTAATTATGCGACGACTAAATTTTGTTCCTATATTCTTCATCTTTCAACTCGTGCCATCTGACACTTATGATTGTAGGCCAGGTAATTTATTCTGTGTTAAGGACATATAGTGATGGAATTCTAGTTGTTAATGTTAAATTTTGAAATTGTGTGCTTGGTAGTTAGAACTGGATAGTTTTAAGTTATTCAGTAGATTGTGACCTGGTGCTTATCCCTTAAGTTTTAAATTGCGTAACATGTACCCCCACCTTGATACGAGTTATATTCCCTTTCCCTTGAGGCCAGTAACTGTCCCATTCTTACTATTGACACTTGTACTAAGACTAAGACTTAGGACGATATGACCTATGTAATGAAAGAGGATACCCTAATAAATACCAAGACCCCCTTCTCGTAGACCTTAACAGGAGTTTCTACGGTATCCTTAAGGCAATTACAGTATTAGTTTTTTATTATAAGTTGGGTAGTATACCTCACAACCTAGTATCATATAGTCTTTTGCCCTATTATTGAAGTGTAACTGAATGACATTTATTGTATACTAGCGTAAGGCGACAGTGTTTATTCAGACTGTAGGACTTAGAGGCTCACACCCCAATTTAGTCGACTAACGACTTAGACAGGGAGTTAGTATGACAACTGTAGAGATTGTAGAGTCTTTTTTTTTTGTAAACTTGAATTGTTATGTACCTTCTTTCATCATAATCCAGTGTAATTATATTTGTTGTACTACCTTGACTTATGCTAGCTATTATAGCCTAGTTTTTGCAAGCTTATTCTTTTATCGAGCTTACTCATGACATATGTATTATTGGATGCACACAATGATACAATTGCCTAATCAGAATCGGTGTATTAAGGTCTAGCTAACCTTAGTGCACTTGGTTCGCTCTTCGCATGACTACTTTACGTGGATTGAGATATATGGTAGTAGACGGATATACTTGCCCCTAGACATGTCTGACACATAGTATCGATTACATAACTGACTGATACGAGCATATAAATAGGAAATTATCAAAAATAGGATTTCAATCCACAACTGTCCTAACAACTCTCTTTTCGAATTCTTTAATCTCTTTGAACCTCGTACTTGTATTCTATCACCTTCACCTTGAATTCTTTATTATTTCTCTCCGTCTTCCCTTATTTCGGAAAGACGAAACCTCGTGCTGGTATAAGTTGACACTGATAGTACTAGATATACCCATAAGGCTAATCACATGACTTAGTGACTCTATTTTATAATTGATTAAGGGCATATCATAGGTGATATATTTAGTCTTAAAACCTTGAGGATTGAATAACATGATTAAATAAATTAAGAAATAGTTTTCCTAGATGTATAGCCTTAGGTGATAGATGGATAAACTTTAAGGTCGGTAGATTGTGAACCCCTCACCCAAAATTAGACCTACTTGGCTGAGATAGTGAGGCTAATGTTAGATTGAGTCCAGTTAGAGACAGAACATGATATTTTTATTTAATTTTGCAATAATTATATCACTTAGCGTACCGTATCGTGCTTCGATAATTGGAGCACTACACTAGCCACTGCCTTCCTACAAATTCTATACCCTTATCCTAGACGTGCCCATTATCCAATTCTCATCTTTGTGCAATTTTTTAATTGTTGGGCGCTTTTATGCAAAAGAACATTTAGGTGTCCAACACCATTGGACATGACACATGAAGAAACCTATTGTTCGCTCATGTGGATTTTTCCATGATTTTTTGGGATGTGCAACGCGCAACATCGCCCACCTCTTTAAACCTAGCCTTGCAATTTAAACAATGCAAATCTTATACCATCCTTGACTTTCTACCGTGGCTTAATTTTAATTTCGAGGACAAAATTTTTATAAGTTGGGTAGAATGTAAAACCCCTAATCCTAAAAATCGTATTAAGCTATTTTTTTATTAATTATTAATTAAATTATAGTAATTAGTGGCTAATTAGGAGAAATATATTTTTATTAATTTTTATTTTAGGTGTTGGTGCACTTAGAGGATTTATGGGACCATTAGGAATTTTTCGGAATTTATTTCATTTAGGAGACCCTTTGGACAGTTGCTAGCTTAATGGTGTGCACAAATATATATTTTTAGAATTTTATATGTATTTATATATATATATATGTGCATTTAGAAAATTTATGGAGCAATTATAAAATTTTTTAAATTTATTTCATGTAGGAGACCCCTTGAGCAGTTGCTAGCTTGATAGTGTGCATTAATAGAATCTAGAATTTTTCTATGAGAATATACATGTATATATATATATATATATATATATATATATATATATATATAAAGATTTTTTTATAAAAGAAAAGAAAAGAAAACAAATCTATTAAATAACTATTATAAATAAACTAATAACTATAAGCAAACTTAAGAAAACCATTCCAACAACTTCCCAACCATTCCCACAAGCAAAACAAACCATTCCATTGCCTAGCCACAGCCCCCCCCCTTTAATTCCAACACAGCAAGCACCCAAGCAAAATCGAACCACGTTAGCAAGACCACCACCCCCCACGCGGCTTCTAATACAAACTCCTCTCTCTTCATATATATATATATATATATATATATATATATATATATATATATATATATATATATATATATATATATATTTCTCTAAACCCTAAACCTAAATCATCCAAACCCTCCCTCTTCCCATCTAGACCTAGAGAGCGCCGTCACCACAGCCGGAGAACCCCGACAGGCCGTCCAAATAAATCCCGACGACCGCGACCCCGCGCACTGCAGATTCCTACAGCGAGGTACCTGTGTTCCGGAGTTATTTTCCGTCGACTCGCTCAACCAAACGCCACCCGTCTTCACCGGTATGCTCACCCCTTAACCCTCTTCCATATCTGTGTGATAGTAGACCTCGAACAATGCATAACCATAGGCGAAAACAGCGCCAAAGTTAGCAGAAATAGACCGAATTCTGGGATCGCAGAAAACTGCGGTGATCACCCAGGTTTCGGAGTTCGTATCTCCCACCACAGAGATCTGAATTTGATGATTCTTTTTTGTATGCGTAGACCACTTGACCTACTTTAATTTTGTTAAATAACCCTAGATTATTAACTGCTGTAGACAGAATTAAATTTATTGGAAAATCCCGCGAACCCACTTTTCTAGATTTCTAAAAGTTATGAAACGGAGCACGCCCCGCCAAACGGGACCGCCCCGCCGTGTACCAAGTGTACCCAACGGTGCATGCAGCGTAATCGGACACGTAAAAGTTCGCAGAAACTTATTCGGACTTGTGTGCAGGCCAAAATCAGTCCGTATCCGCGGACACACCCCGTGTCATAATTTTTGTAGAAGTCGCACGCATTTTGTTCACACTCGTCAGATTGTGACAAAACTTGTGCTACTGGACTCGTGGAAATGCGCTGGTCCTGTGACCCAATTTTCTCGTAATTATGAGATAGTTGACCAAGTTACCAATTGGCGGGCCCCACGGTTGACTTTTTGGACGAAATTGTGTTCGGCCCATCGGAATCCACATTTGGACATACCATTGTGTTCGTATTGACATCTAGAGTTTGTTTGACCTATAATTTATCACATTTAGAGACTGTTACTCTTGGCACATTTTTTGGTACAAAGTGGGCCACACGTGGACCCCACTTTTACCCAAAATTACCGTTTTGCCCCTGTGTCTAAATTGGACGAAAGGGAAGTGCTTTCTAGCTATCTTGCTTATTCTGGGAACGTTGGTGATATTTATTTCAGCATCCGAAGACGTTCATTTTGAGGTCGTAGCTTCTGACTCTTGGTGTGGACATCGGGACATTACATTTTTGTAACTTTCTTGCCAGGCAAGATACCTTGCCAAATTGCTTGCAGTATTTTGCATGTTAGTATATTTCTGTATATTTATTACATTTCTGTTTATTTATTGCATGTGTAGTTTCTTTCAGTCATTACTATATATTAGATATGTTGACACACACTTGACACTTAGTATCATAGAGGACAATCAGTAGGCGTATGGGCTTTACCACTCTGGTAAACCGTAGTAACTAGCACGCACTATGGTGGCCGTGTCCGATGGTCTCTACCCCCGAGGTATGTCGATTGATGGAGTCCGAGGGTCGCTACCCCCGAGGTATGTCGGCTGATGATGTCCACTGACGAGTGCATGAGTTATGAGGATTAGATCGATTAGCCTATCCTTGCCCATACGTCGAAAAGTTGTCCTCATTTGCATTCATATAGATTGTCTTGTACAGCATACTTATTTATTTTCAAATTATATGCATGTTTACTGTATTCAAATTGGCTCACTTTTCTGTATCTTGTTACGTCCCTCTGAGGACCTGGTCCCCTGCCAAGTGTATCTGTTCTTGAGTATTTGTAGGAGCGCAGATTTGGATGGTTATAGATTTTTCGTGGATGTCTTCTCTCCGAGCCCCATGATTGTTAGCTGTATTCCTATATTGTGTTTATTGTATTGTACTTTTCCATTCGAGTTGGTAGTGGATTTGTTTCCATCCAACTATCATCCTTAGATACTTACATTGAGATCTAGTTATATAGATGTTGGTTATTTATTTATATTGATTTCTGTGGATGAGATTTAGATTATACCCTGTGACTTGTGACATGTTTATACCACTTGTGGATTGATATTCATATTACAGCATACGTGTGGATTTTGGTTTCCATATATTGGAGTTGCCATATCCATGCGGCTAGCATGCTTACGTGTCATAGTCCTACGTATTTTTGGGACTGGGGCGTGACATCACGTGACTCCACTCCAATATACCCTTCTAGGATTGGAAGTATACCTTCTAACTGTGCCAACTGCGTGAGCAATGTCTGGTCTCGTATACACCATAGCATACATAAGACTCCCCATAGCTGAGACATATGAAATCTGCTCCATATCTTCCTTCTCATCCTCGGTAAATGGACATTGCTCCTCAATGAACTTAAAGTGAGTCGTAGGGGGTTACTCACTTTTTTGACCCATCCATTCCAAAATACTGAAGTACCCGATGAATGTACTTCTTTTGGGATAAGTGTAGCAGCTTGGACTCTCTCTCTCTCTCGATTGATCTTTATCCCAAGAATAGTCTTCGTTGTGCCCAAATCCTTCATAGAGAAGGTTGTGCCCAGTTGGCCTTCAACTCCGCTATTCTAGTGGCATTCTGATATACCAGTAGCATATCATCAACATAGAGCAGTAAAATAATAAAATCATCCTAAAAAAAGTACCTCACAAATACACAGTGGTCCGACGTCGTCCGTACGTAATCATGCTCCCCTATAAACTACTCGAACTTCCTGTACCACTGCCTCGGAGCCTGCTTTAGACCATACAAGCTCTTCCCTAACTGGCAGACCAAGTGTGACTGCCCTTCTCACAGAATTCCTCTGGTTGCTCCATGTACAACTCATTCTCAAGATCACCGTGGAGGAATGTCGTCTTCACGTCCATTTGCTCGACCTCTAAGTCAAAACTGGCTGTAAATGCTAGCACCACCCGAATAGACGATTGCTTGATGACTGGCAAAAAGATATTATCATAATCTATACCTTTTTGCTGACTATAGCCTTTAACAACTAGCCTCACTTTGTATCGAGGGTAAGTAGCATCATCTATCTGCTTCACACTGAACACCCATCAATTCTTCAAAGCCTTCTTGCCCTTTGGCAACCGCACCAGATTATAAGTAGAGTTGGCCTCCAAGAAACTCATCTCCTCCTGCATGGCCTCCATCCACTCTTGCCTTTGTTGGTATTCCATAGCCTCTGTGAAACTTTTTGTTCTCCACCGTCAGTCAGTAGCACATACTCACCAGGTGAGTATCTCGTAGATGGTCAATGCTCTCTATCGCTCCTCCTCAATAGAACCTTTGGTGCTGGCTATATACCAACAGCCTCCTCCTCAGGAACTGCCTCCTCGGCATGCTCATCCTCCTGAAGATCACCCTAACGACCATCAGCAGGCTGATGATCAAGGTTGGGACCAACTTCATGTATTGGCTCCCCCATAACTGGATCCTCTACGATGTCCTCTAGAAACTGTTCAAAGCGAAATGACTCTAACTCGAGCAATTCCTCAGCCTCAGAAGGCATCTCAGAATCTAGAGTGTTGGTCATGGTCTGATCCTCGACGAATACCACGTCCCTGTTTCTGTAGAGCTTTTTTCCTACTGGATCGTAGATTCTATAGCCAAACTTATCCCGACCGTAACCGACAAAGATGCACTGCCTTGTCTTCGGCTCAAGTTTAGATCTCTCGTCTTTCGGTACATTCACGAAGGCCTTACAACCAAAAACTCACAGGTGATTGAATGATGGCCCTTTGTCATACCATACTTTGTCAGGCACATCACCCTACAAATAAGCACTAGGAGATAAATTAAAAATATAAGCAGCTATGTAAAGAGCCTCATACCAATAGCTGCCCGGCAAGTTTGCTTCTGACAACAAATACCGTACCCTCTTCATCAGCGTCATGTTCATCCGCTCCGCTAAACCATTGAGCTAAGGTATCTTTGGTGGAGTCTTCTGGTATCGTATTTCTTTCTCTCTGAAGTGTGCATCAAAGGGACCGATATATTTGCCGCCATTGTCCGACCAAATATATAGCAGCTTCTTGACTATTTTCCTTTAAATGGAGGCCTGAAACTCCTTGAAAGTGGGCAACACCTGATCCTTGGTCTTTAAGGTATAGATCCAAATCTTCTTGGAACAATCATCAATAAAAGTTATAAAGTAAGAGTGAATCAACTCGACCAATGGATTTTACCTTCATAGGACCGCAGACATCCGAGTGAATCAACTCGAGCAATGTTGGCTTCCTTGAACTTGGGTGACTTTGGAAAGATATCATATTTTGCTTTCCCGCCAAACAGTTCGTGCACCTCTCCAATTTTGTAAACTTTAGCCCTAGAATCACCATTCTGTTTACCAAGTATCTCATCCCCTTCTCGCTGATATGGATGAGTCATCTGTGCCATAACTCGATAGACGCATCAGTAGTTGCGTTCACCTCCTGTGCCCCATTTATGCTCCTTTCCATGTAGTAGAGTCCAGACCTCTTGCTTCCTCTAGAAATTATCATCGAACCTCTGGAAAGCTTCCACAAACTATTCCCGAAGAGATTGAAGAAACTCTCGTCATCTAATATTCCAATCGATACCAGGTTGAAACGGATATCAGGGATATGACGAACATCTTTCAGAACAAGAACTGAACCCGTCTTTATCCTCAAATGCACATCTCCAATGGCAACTGCCTTTAACACATATTTATTTCCCATCTTTAATACTCCATAGTCGCTTGTTGTGTAAGTAGCAAATAGTGCTATGCTGTGAGAAACGTGTGCTGAAGCACCTGAGTCCACCAGCCAAGAGTTGTCATCGCAGGCGAGGTTCATAACTACCGCATCACCTACAATAATCAGATTGCCTCCATGTGCTGAGGCCGCCGCTGTAGTATTCTCGCCCTGCTTCCCCTTGTTGCCCTTCTTCTCTCTCTTCCAAGAGAAATAGTTTCACTTGATGTGTCCCTTCTTACCACAATGGTAATACTCCAAGTCCTCGTACCGACCCTTGGACTTTTTTCTGCTTTTGTCTTTGCCACCGCCTGGACCCCTGCTTTTACCCGTTCTGTAGCTCTCTAAAACAAGCGCCTCTGAGTGGAATATGGATGAAGTGGCCTGAGAACGTCTTCGCATCTCTTCATCCAGTATCCCGCTCTTGGCAAACTCCAGACTGACCACGCCTTCCAGAGCAGAAGCAATAATATACACTCGTACGATCTCCCACGAGTCTGAAAATATACACAACAGCCATAGTCCCTGAACCTCGTCGTCGAACTTGATTCCCATCAAGGATAGATAGTCAACCATGCCTTGTAACTCACTCAAATAATCCATAATGGATGTCCCATCTTTGTATCGCAGATCCATCATTATCCGGATCAGAAAAAATTTATTTACCCTAATTTTTTTCGTATACAAAGATTCCAGCTGATCCCACAGTATCCTCGCATGCTCAATATTGGCAACATGGTTATACACGTTCTCGTCAACGAACTGCTTAATGTACCCACACACCGGTATATGCTCGAACTTCCAGTCATCTTGGGATTTGTCACTCGGCCACTCGAAAGCAAATACCGGCAAACGCAACTTCTTGACAAATAGCATATTCTTCATCTTGCTCCTCCAGTAGTGATAGTTGGTACCGTTCCGGTTTACCATGCATACCGGCTTCGCGTTTATCTCTCCTCACTGGTTTGTCTGTCAACTCCTAACACCCTTCTGAAATTCCAGAACCTGGCTCTGATAGCACAATGTTGGGAACGGAACGCAAAAATTGTTCCCCAAACCAAAGAGTACCGCGAAAGAACCGAGCAAAATGCACAAACCATAAAATACCAAACATAAATTACAGACACAGAAATTTTTACATGGAAAATCCAGATGAAAAAAACTACGGGACGGTCGGAGTCTAACCCTGAAGAATCTCCACTAATAGAATAAAGAGAATACACCCTCTACAAGCTCCTCACCGATCCAACACGGATCACCACAACTCTTTGGAACAGAAAATATATTACAACCATGAAGAAAAAAGATAATGAGAAATATCCCAAATTGATCTCCTTCTCCGAAACGGCCTCCAATCCTTCTTTCTCCTCTCTAAAGTTGCAATGGCACTCTTGCCACATTTTTTCTCTCTTATTTTTTTCTCATGTTGTTGTATATTGCATGAGACTTTAAATAAACCCTTGCATGAAATAGAGTTTTCATATGGAAATCTATATATGAAAGCCAAAAATATTTAAGAAAATCCAATTACATTCGATCATATATTTAATAAAAATTAAATCATAGTTTGACTTACCATAAATTGGAAATCCAATTATATGGAAAGTTAATATATGAAAGATCCAATCATAAATATATAATTAAAGTCAAAGATGAAAATCAAATATAATATTTGCTTATCATAAATATTTCAATACACGGCGCTCAATGCACTTTTCGAGCTTTTTCGACACACGAATGACGCTCGTCGCACTCCGGGATATTCTCCACATAGGTTGAAAACCCCACTCACTCCAACATACTTGGGGTTATTAGCCAAACTAGTTACTTCTTTGAAGCCCTCCTTCATGCCTTCACCCCCTTTCTTTGTAAAAAAAACTCTAGTTTGCTATTCCCTTTTCTTGGGAAGCAAGCTCAAGCTACAAGTATATATTATACTCTTGTACTATTATGGATTTTAGATTGGATCTATGTTCTTCATTTTAACTAAGTATTATTATTTTACTGTGTTGGATTATATGATCATGTGTGTTGGATTATACGACTCTATTTGATTTGTGTTGGATATGATGAATATATATATATATATATATATATATATATATATATATATATATATATATATATATATATATATATATATATTGTGTTAGAGGTTTGTGTGTAGTAGAAATATTTGATTCTAGAAAAAATATTCCAGTTAGCGACGGCCCAACGACTGATTAGTGACAGACTAACGATGGAGTGACGACTGATCATCGATGCAAAATTAAGATTTTACTTACAAACAGAATCGTGATGGAATAGGTGAGTTTGGCTTTGGTCACTCACTAGTACATGCTGAGTACTGACCCACGTTTGTGAGCATCTCCAGGTTCAGGTAGTAAGAGTTTGGCGAGAATCTTGAATCTTTAGGAGCGCATCCAATCCAGTAGAACCATGCTCGTTGCTTTTCGGTCTTCTTTCCAGTTTGCAAGTTTTCTTTCAAAGTCTTTTATTATTGTCCTAGTACAAGGATATGATGTATGGACATTGTGGTTAGTTTTGGGTTTTAAAGAGATGTAAGCCAACTATGACATATTTTGTTATTAGCTAAGCAAGTATATTGTAATCTAATTTCAAGTATTGAATAAAGAAAGTATTTTCGGTTTTTATCAATGTGTTCAATCTTTGGTTTTCTGCATATTAAGTTCTGTGTTTCTATAACCATTGTCTATTTTATGTTTTGTGCATGTACTATGCCTTCTAAATCCATAATACAATACATAATTCTTTTTTTTTAATTTAAATTTAAAATTTTAATGTTCTAGAATCTAAATCCAAACAACATATCCATAATACAACTAAATATAATTTTTATAAAAAAAAATCAAACAGCTGCACAGGGACAAATAGGCCACCTAGTCGTCGAACATGTCCGAATAAGGTCGAACAAACGCCTAGCTAGGCCAAACATAGGGTTTATGGTGTGGCGAACGGCCGCCTAAGCCAAAATTTAGAACAGTAACTTAAAATCTGGGTAGGAGTATGTCACGCCCCAATCTCCCGAAAGCTCGATAGTCCCTACTGAACGTGAATCACCATATTACAGCACTCCCGCAGAAATCGTTTCCATCGGGACGTGATGCCGTACGAGCCTGGAGTTGCGCTCGTACAAGGCGATGTTTTCAAACACCAAAGTTATCAGCGGAAGCCGTTTAGTGTACCAAGCACACAAACAGAGTATACGCAGCGAAGCTCATGATAGGGTCCAAATCAAATGCCCTGAGGCAATGCCACAAAGGCGATGCCACGAAGACGATGAAATGCTCTTGCTCTTTTCTCTAGCCCACAAAGGTACTTACAGTTCATACATCTTGTCCCGTATATCCAAGCAGCGCCACTACGCCTGCGTACCTAAAATATTGCCCACAAACGTGGGTCAGTACACAGCCGTACTGGTGAGCGGGGTAACCCACTCGCCTAAGCCGACACTAAGTAAAATAGTGAATGTAAACAGTTATATGGTGATCTTTCTAGTTGAATCCTAGATTCGTTTCATGGCATATGGATGACATGTTAAGGAAAGCTGTAAAGCAGTTTAAGCATGCAAGCATTCAATCTCAAACCAAACGATAAGCAGTTTATATATTCAACCCGAAGGTAACTAGCATGCAACCCGTCTTACTCAATGCCATCGCTTGCACGATAACATATCGAACCATCAGTCTCGTCTCAATATCCATCCTCAACCAAAGTTTATATTCCAAACTCGAGTGCACACTCTTGCCGAGGTAAGGTGGTCGCGCCTACACGAAAGCCAAACCAACAAAAGAAAAGCAAGCCAACTCTTATATATATAAAGTCACTGGCCAAGCCATAAAGAACTTTGATCGGACAGATCAAATGCGGTTCTATTCGAAATAGCGCTAAGTAGCTAACCCACCTGAATCGCATCCAACCGCTGGCACCGCGCCCAAGACGCGTTACCCAAATGCCTCCTCCATGGCCGAACTGTCCCGGTGCCCCGGAGCACCCGTTCGAGGAAACTAAACCCTGTGCCACACAGGTTGTCCGTGACTATGCAGACACCAAGTAGGTATGACGAGAGGATCGAAACATTCTCGCCCCACCAAGCGATCCTAGGCTCATTCAACCGATATCCGACCAAATATCCATAACCATTCTTCCAACATATCCATCCAAGAGATCCAAATCTCGACCTCAATATATAGCCCAAGGCACCAAATATTAAGTGTTTCATAGGCACGATGCCTCTTCTCAACACAAAGTCCAAATAGGTGCAACAACCAAGCTCGAAGCAAATCCCATGGCACAATGCCGTTTCAGTGGCACAATGCCCCATTCGTGGCACGATGCCCCATCAAGCGATACAACGCCCTCGCCGATGCAGTTGTTCGATTTTGAACCACAACTGCTCGCTTTGCAAGACAAAGCGACCTGATACTCGCGCACGGATGCACGTTCGCTCGCCTGAATTCTCGACTTTCCCATTGCCTCAAATGTATCATTTCCAACTCGTCCAAGTATAATCCCAAGTATCCAACCGATTGCCTCAAATGCATAATCCAACTATCGCTCCAACTATCCAACGCGTAAATTATTTTAAGCCATAATCCTACCAAGCCAACGACGTACACTCTATGCACGCCTCAGTGTAGTGATTTTCAACATTTCAGCCCAAGTGTTCAAATCTTTTACGTGTTTTCCATATTATTAGGCATGAAGGAGTAGAGGAGAAGGGAAAAAGCCCACTCACAATGATTGATCCTGTTAGGCATCCTGTCCTGCCGATACGGCCAATCCCTTGAACCCGTGGTCCGATGCAAGCGCGATCTACTGAACTGGTATGACCGTGCGAGCAGGCCGTGCTCTCCAAATCATCCGACCGATCGAATTAAGGAAGACGACATTATCGCTTCCATCCAGTTATTCAGTACTGTTCTGAACGAACACCTGATTTCCAACGAACCCGCTAGCCATCTGCATATTGAAACTAACTCGATTAATCCTTCTTCCCAAAATCCAATATTTCAAATGTAACCAGCATTTGATTTATTTAATCCGACTCAGCGTAACGCTCTGAGCGGTTGTGGGGCGTTACATAATATACCACTTAGAATCAGGTTCGTCCACGAACCGTGCTGGTACTCATTCCTTACTAGTATGCCATAATCCAATTCTATGGATCTGCTCTATACAACACACATATTCATGATTCTGACTCCGCATCTCGTTCTGCTGAACGCTCGTACAATTTCACGAATTCCCACATCCTCCTTGCAGCTCAATATGAATTCTTTGTATCGCTTAGTTTTGGATCGATACATATATTTAATGTAGTGCCCCGCTCTGCGTCGGCACTATGTACAAGTGGGATCGACTTGCTTGCTCGAATGGAAGTCTTCTCGGAGAGTTCCAGACCGATTAATCAAGGTGAGTGGGCAGAACTGCATTCTCTGATTCTTGCACGACTTAATAATGAATCTGAGTTTTAAATGCTTGTTTGCATAAGAAGAATGTTTTCATAAGAAATGATAGAACCGACTCAGCATGCTAATAAGAGAACTCACATAGCTTGTCACTAAAACGAATATGCTGCCTAACTAAGAGAATATGCATGCTTGTCCGAAATGAGATAGAACCATTGCTATGCTAAGAAGATGGAACTACATGTTTTACTTGATGTGATAATAGACCCGTGCCATGCTAGTCTCAACCGAAAGATCGTTCATATGTTTGCTTGTCATCGTGTTTATATGGCTTGTCTTGAATGCTTGTTTCGATGCGAGAGTAAATGCTTGTCTTGTGTGTGCTAGACTAGTAGCCCGCTTGATGTCCGGTCCTTCGGGATCTTAGGGGTGCGGCTATTAGAAATGTGCTTATCATGTTGTGTGCTATTGTGAAAGAGATGTGCTAAGTGATATGTGGGTGCTTGCGGTGGATGGAGGACAAACGAAATGTGGGAGTCCAATAACGCGCCCTGAGCTCGGGGCATGGATATTGGGTGGAGGATGGTGATGCGATGGGGGAGACTAATAGTGCGCCCTGAGGTCCGGTCCTTCGGGATCTTGGGGGGCGTGGCTATTAGAGGGAGGCGGTGCTTCTGTTGAGAAGAGTTGAGTCTGCATTAGAGAAGTGTATGGAGATAAGCTGCATTCAGGTCGTTAGGGAGCATGCTAGGCTAGCCTTCTTGCATACCTAACTGTTTGATGCAGAGACGGACAGGAAACTAAAGAAACGGTAAAACATATATGTTTATGCAATTGTTGCTAACTTGTATGTTTGCTGCAGGGATAACCGTTCAGCCATGGGATAAGAAATATCAGTTTATACATAAGCCTGCTTATTCATTTTGTCTACATCGTAAAGACCACCTGTTAGTGCTTCATGCATTGCATTCGGTCGGACAATGACTATTAGTGCAGAGCTGAACCTTGGCTACGGCTGCTTCGGCAGTAATGTGCAACCATGAGTCACAGCTGCTAATAGGATCAGAATGTGAGTCATTGGTTAGCTGGATTACCGCTACCGATCCTGAGTTACTCGGGGACCGACCTCTGATTGATAGTTAACTTGTGTGCTTGATTGATGGTCCCTAAATGCTACCTGTCCCTAGAATCCTTGCATATCGTTCACAGAACACGCTGCGCACACCCGAACAGGATTCCTCGTGTTTGAATTGGTTGCCTCGATTGATTGGTTGTCTGATTCCTGTTTTCAAAGCATGTTTCCAAACAATGTAAATGACTCTGCTAGAACTGCATGAAACGAACCTAGGTAAAACTAGCAAGATCACTAGTAATACAATGTTTTATAACATGATTACTTAGTGTGGGTTTCAGGGGGTGTAGCTTCTGTTCAGTTGTTTTATCTCACCAGTACTTGCATAAAGTGCTGACCCACCAACAGTTTGCTTGTTCTCAGGTGCTCGTTCGTCTGAGGAAGCGATAGCCGTGCCTCATCCCAAGGAACCAGAAATCTGGAGTCGATGCCTGGAGTCGCATCGAGTTGTGCCTGCCTTGAGCTGCTTTTGTATAGAGGGACATAATGTATGGAACGGTGTTATAGAAATCGAGAGAAAAGTGCTTGAGCGATCTGTAACCTCGGCCATGCGCCGCTTGTAATAATTTCGATTATCAATAAAAGAGCCTGTTTTCTTATGCCATTGTGTTCTTTATTTTTCTGCAATGTTATGTGCCACTGCTTCAGTATCGAATAGCCTACTTGCCCTTGTATCAAGCTTTGGCCTTGTGCAAGCGCACTTTAGGCTTGCACGGCATCACGTCCCGATGAGAACGATAGTCCTGCGGGAGAGCTGTAACGTGGTGATTCACGTTCAGCGAGGACTATCGGGCTTGAGGGAGATTGGGACGTGACATTTAAGGCGTCCCTAAAATACATGCATTTCAGCCGAGCTTTGCGATAGCAAATTTGAACAAGTTACAAGGGTATCTTTATGTTCGAGGCATCCATTTGCTTTATTCATAATTGAACCAAATCATGATTCCCATTCCAACACATTCGATTGAGCACTATTCTCAATTATGCAGATTTTCCACCGACTCAATCAGTTCGCGTTCTAACTCAATCCATCCCACTATTTCTGAATCCGCACTAGCAACATCTCAAAATATTATCTCATGCACCGAACGATTATCTCAACTGATCTACCCCAGCCATGCGACTTACCCAAATATCAACTTTGCTTAGATCAGCTCAGTTCAACACATTATCCTGCCATCTTAATATCTCACAGGGTGAACATCTATATCGAGGTTCGTATGATCCACGAAGATCTCGTCGCCACGCCAAAGGGATAGCGCCACGATTTCAACATGGACACACTCGCCACAATTCTTAGGTTGCGCATGGAATAGTTCTTCGCGCTGCTTCCACTGCCTCGAAGCATAGAATATCATATTTGCCTTCCGAACGAGCACGCTTCCCAGACTAAGTCCCGAGACATCTTGTAAATTTGAGGCAAATCTGTCCCTTCCAGTATTCGCAAGGATTTGATTCGAACGAGCCGTTGCTTTAACTTCACGAGCTAGTTTCACAGTCATCAATTCATAAGAATGCTATTCCCTTACAGGGCACGATGAGTCAGAGGCGATGCCATCGATAAAAATCTGCGATTCTGAATCTCATCAGTCGACTAGGCTACTTCCACCATCGCTTCGATCTTCCGGCTGTATCTTCAGCTGAAGACTATCCCAAGGGTCTCTCAAATCCAACACTCAGTCAATAAGCCAAATCTTATTGCTCACATCTGCCCTCGACGCATTCCCAAATACGCCGTCTCAAGGGTCGTTCTATGGGTCTACCATTTTCATATCCGTTTCGATGAGCAAGGCGCTTAGGGTCAGCTGTCCCAAAGCTACGCTCGATAATTATAATCATCACGATGGACAGTTACTATAAACCATACTATATCTCATCTGCAGATCCGAATCAAAATCCAACCATTCCCTCCGAACGAACTTCTGAATCCGAGCACCGCGCTCATTGAAACCGTCTTCCATCAATCCGTCGTTCTGCCCTGAATCCATCAAAGTTTTGAATTGCATGTTTCACATTGCATTTCCAACTTACTCCAGCAGTACAGTGATTTGTTCCGACGTTGCTATCATATTTAGCTATCTTCAAAAGTCCGTCCGCCATAAATCTTTTGCCTTCCGTTGTTGCCACATCCGTCCACGTCTTCCGGAGAATCCGTCTTCCATCGTTGCAACATCTTGCCCAAAAATTCCATTTCTGCCAAACTTTAGTCAACTTCTCGAGCAGCAATATCCAAAATCTTCAAGTTTGAGTGAATCCATCGCTTTTCCCCTCCAAGCCAAGTTCGTGTTTCATTGTTCAACCAACAGCTAAAATGCGTTGTCCAAAATTGTAGTCCGTGCTCGCTATCATTCGATTCACCCAGCGCTCGTTCAAGCATAACCCAGTTGTTCATTTTGATCTCGTCCATCTCTTAACCCTAACGATGCTTTCATTTGCATCAGTCCGTTCTCGATATACTCAACTCAATATTCGTCTGCCTCATTTTTATTCTTTCCAACTCAACCGACTTGCACCAACCAACTTGTATTCTCGTTTCACGAGTCCGTTCAGGAAATTTTCATAGATGTCCAACCAAAATATTTCCAATGCCTTGCTCAAAATATGGTATCCCATATACCACTCCGAATCAAGTCGCTACTCACATTACGTTTCCTTGCACGAATCCAAGATCCGTTCGAACCATCCATCATGCGTGATCATGCCTTTCCTAATTTGAGTTTGACATAAAACTCAGGCAACGCTTGAATTATCCAACTATTTACATCGTCTGATACTTCTCAACACAAATAATCATGCAATGATTGTCTTCCAAATAGTCCAACCCAATACCCAACGGTTTCACACATTTGTTGTACGAGCAACTCATTCCAACTATTCTGATATTTCTGAGCCAAACTCAGACTTGCCCAACCGATGCACCACAGCCGAAATTCCAACTTCTATCCAACACAATAGCTAGATGAGCAACTCGTGCAGCGATTCATTCTCATCGAATATTTCTATTCAAACATGCCGCATAGCCAAATCTCGTTAGCCAACCAACTGATCTATTGAGGCAATTAGAAACTCTCCGAACGACAAGCCAA
This sequence comes from Iris macrosiphon, assembly GCA_036927795.1. NCBI lineage: Eukaryota > Viridiplantae > Streptophyta > Magnoliopsida > Asparagales > Iridaceae > Iris > Iris macrosiphon. Next base: position 132,120,651 of record JAYESA010000004.1, on the reverse strand, counting down.
GCCAACCCAACGAAAGCCCACAACTTGTTGCACAAATGCAACAACGCCAACCAACTTGCTGCACGAAGGCAACAACGCCTAACGAGACTAAGCAATCCTACAAAAAACTAACCAAGGCAACACAACTATGAATAAAATGCAGCCACAACCAGCAATATATAGACTTACTGCATGAAACATCCAA